>JAIXND010000621.1:3009414-3029995 GCA_023646645.1 Varanus salvator macromaculatus
CTTGGGCAATTGGCTGTTAAGAGTTTCCTGTTGGGAAGTCCAAAGCTCAGTGAGGGGGGGCAGCTTTTTCCGGGTGAGGCCATCTTGGGCCAAGATTCATCCCTTGGCTTGGGAGGTGTGTTGTGTGGGGCAGGAGGCAGAACATGTTGGGGGTGTTGGCCTGTGGGTTGCAAGGTCAATGCATGCAAGATCATTTTCACTCAGCGGGGAGCTGTTAAAATATCGTTAATTGAATAGCAGCTGTTTTAAAAGACAATAAAGCACCATAAAACAGCATATAAACACAGCCGGTAGCATGCATTTCCCAGCATCGAATGGCTTAATTAAAAAGCTGAGGCAAATTGAAAGTCTGAATTGGCACCAAAAGCTCACTCTTGCCCAGCTGGGCCACATAAGCTGTAGTGGCAGGGTTGGCAGTCCTGCTGTAGCGGACTGCCCATCTTTCTGGGACCCTGTACCCCAGCATTTGGCTCAGCAAGCCAGATGTTGGCTCCCTCATCATATGCACGGGTAGCAATAGGGACCCTGCTGCCATGACCCTTATATTCTTCCACATTTTCTTCTCAATAGATTTTCCATGGTAAGAGAAAAGGTTTGGGAAACATAGGAGGGCTACAGGCGAAAGATCTGGACACCCACACCCCATAAAACTCTGTAAATAAGGTAGGATTGGAGCAGGAGAGTGGCTGTCAAACAGTAATACCCAATCAGGACCTACGGCACAAACCTTCCTGGAACAGCCCCCATTCATTTCCCTGATGCTTCTGCAGAAAGCCGTCCCAATTTGTTTTGCAGGCCTTATGATGGACTGCAAACTGGATGCCATTCCTTGGCCATCCCGGTGCCCTGCTGCTTCGCAAGGTTGCTGGTGTGCAGAGCAAATATCATGCAGATGGCATTCCACACAAAATTCCCTCCGATTCTGTGTTCTCCCATTTCTACCTCCTTTCCTCTGGATGCCAGCCACATTCCTCTGGATGTGTTTGGCACTGGTGCTTAGAAGAACTAGAACATTTTCTGCATTCCGCCATTCCGGTAGTTTATGCTTTGATATGAATGCAAAGAAATAGAGCCAGATTGGACTTCTCTTGGAAAGGTGTCTGGTTTTGCCTACTTAATTAGTTTGCTGTGCTTGCTACAAACGGGGCTGCTCCTGTATATCTGTTGGATACATCCATACAGATCATTTTGGACAAAGCCCTGCCTCGGAAAAGTTGCAGGGTGGCTTTGACTGAACGCTAGCAAGGGATTTTTCCAATAATTTCTTCATTTCCTAAGCTTTGCTACGGTGGCGATGCCACTGCCACAGAACAGTTGGTGTGTGACAACATTTAACCGTTTCACATACAGAACTGAATCGTGCTTCTGCTAGACTTCACTGTGGTTTTCAGCCGGCTGCTGGCTTGATTACTCAGAGAAAGTATTAGCAATCCCCCCATGAGCTGCAATTATTTTATTTATTTATTTCAAATATTTATATGCCGTCCTATTCGCCAAAAAGCCTCAGGACTAGCTGCAAAGCAAGAAAGGAAATGACGTTTTCCTGCCTTTGTGATCCCTGGCCATGGTAGCAGGGAATTCCGGGAGTTGAAGTCCAAAAACATCTGGAGACCTGCCTTTTGTCTCCAGGACATTGAAGGATGCAGTCCCATCCATGACTGTTGAGACAGAAAAAAGAGGCTTCCAACCCCCAGCATGCCCCAGGTAACCATGCTGGCTGGGGCATGCTGGGAGCTCTGGCAGATTTTTTGTCTAGACGTTTCTAAGATGGGACCTTACATCATTTTCAGATTCCAATCAATGCCTCAAGAACTGCAAACCCACTCAGGGTGACAGGCTAGAGGCTTGTCAGCATGGTCAAATTATATTCGTTATTCGATATAATTTATTCTTCTATATTCTTTCCAGAAAGCCCTGGGGTTCAAACCAGATTCAGCCCAGTTTCAATTTGTAGCCCAGGGAAACGCATCCTCAAAAGTTACCGATGAGTCACACGCAAACTGTTTCATGCCACACCCTTTCTGAATAAAGGCAATCAGCATTTTTGTTAACTAACCTGAAACTACAGTTTTCACTGGGTATGGGTTTGCCACTCCTGATTGGTCATGGGAACAGCGGCTTTGCTCATCATTTACCAGCATTAGTCACTGAAATGTTGACAGCAGATGTTCAAAATCAGAATGCCAAAATAAATCTAACCTCCCCTTTGCGCAGAGATACCGGGCCCCTCACTTTCCATAATCAGGTTTGGGTTTGTGGGGCCAGCACTCTGCACATGATCAAGGAAACTCTCGACTTTCCTGTATCCCACTTGGAATGGGTTCTGCAGACCTAGCAACACCTGGGCCGCCTCTGAACTTGCTGCGTGTGTGGAGATCGGTGGCCCTGGGGGTGGGGTGGGGGGTTGTCTCGGGACCCCATCCCCCTCAGGCCAGCTTCTTGGAATGTGCCTGGAATAACGTGGGACAAGCAACTGCAGGTGGGTCCTTGTGGATCATTGGCTTATTTCTTTTCACTGGAGAGGAAAGGCTGATGTATCAAAGAAGGAAAGTAATGATGAAAACGGTTTCTCAGCTTCGGCCCCTGAACAGCCACCTCCACCGCCGCGTCCCTACCAGGGTGTTCGTGTCAAGGAGCCGGTGAAGGAGCTGTTGAAGAGGAAGCGAGGCATCATCCAGAATGCAAACACAGCTGCTGCAGCGACTACGGTAGGAAACACCAAGCGACGACCCATGGGGAAATGCTCCTTTTCTTGGCTGGGCTTCCACCACGTCGTCCATGCTGCGTGCCAGTTCTCGGTGCGAGGGGGCAGACTGGATGGGCCCGAGGGCTTTCTGTACCGATGAGAGCCAGTGCGGTACAGCAGCTAAGAGGGTGGGACCGGGACTCAGGCCATCTGGGTTCTAGGCCCTGCTGGGCGACTCTGGGCCAGTCCCAGACTCTCAGCCCAACCTCCCTCGCAGTGTTGTTGTGGTAGGGAGAAGACTGAGAGCAGGAACTGGTGAAAGATGTAAGCCGCTTTGAGTTCATTGCAAGAAAAAAGCAGGGTATAATTCTAAGAAATATATACTTTAAATGGACAGACATTTGTGGGCAAAACCTGTGTCTTCCATTTTGAGCCAGGAGAAGTTTCACTACCATGCATAGCTCAGCTGCAAGGAAATGAGGAAAATCCCTGGGGCAGGAACACTGGCGTGTCCCCTCACACCTGCCATTCCCTGCATGGGCACTTGGTTTGTGGCTGCCTTGCACTCGCTGCCTTGATGCTCACTCACTGTTTGAACATGCCTGAGGTGAATTTCCTCCTTGGTCTCTGAGTAATACTTTCGTTCACATGTTGTGCTCTTCAATCAACGCATTATTTTTCCCCCTTTAGGTGTTTTTGCCTCATCAGTCTCTCCCATCTTATTCACCCACTGGTAAGGGTTTCCAAAATCTCCCCCGCCCCGCCACCCCCGCCTCTCATTTTGTTTCCAGCTTTGCTTTCTGGCCCTCAGTGTGCTCATCCCTCCGTTGCCTTGTAGGCCAGCTCTGCGCCGAATCGGACTTGGTCGCCTCCTCAGTGCCACTGATGGATGAAGGGTCGCTCTATTCAGGCTGGCTGGCACAACCGTCTCCGTCCTCCCTGCAGCCTCTGACCCAATGGACCACCTACCCAGATTATGTGTCACATGAAGCTGTCACCTGTCCATACACAGCGGACATGTATGTGCAGCCCATGTGCCCCAGTTACACGCTAGTCGGGACATCGTCGGTGCTGACTTATGCGTCACAGCCGCTGATCACCAATTTTGCGGTGAGTCTGAACACATCGTTGGAGGGTTGCCCATTCTTCCAGTGGTGTTGCGGGATGCTTACAATGGCCATTAATTCCTGTTTCATGAGGCTGCCATTCCACCCATTTTAAAAAGCTTTCCACACGTCTGAACGCTTGCTGGGGATGAGGTTCAGGACCATGGACAGCAGCTTAAGCATTCCCTGTGGTGCCCAGGGAGGCGTCCCCATCATCCATTCAGTCTTTCCCAACCTGGTGCCTTCCCAGTTGTGTTGGAACCCGTGTGCCACAACCCAGCATGCAGCTCAAAACTTCAGGAAGGCTAGTCCCACTTTTGTATCTGTGTTTCTTACATGTTGGAGCTTCTCTCTAGCACAAGGTACCTCTGGCCTGGGAGTCCAAGCCAAGCCAGCCCTGTGGGGATTCCCAGACTTTCATGCCCGTTCTTCTAGTCCCACCCCATTTCCCCAACCACTGTTAATTTGGCACGTCCTCAGCTTTTGGGTGCCTTCCATGCCTCATTCTACAAGGCTGATACTTCCGAGGAAGCCTCAGAAAGTGCCATGACAGCCAGGGCCTTCTTGGTCGTGGCCTCTGCATTATGTTACAATCTCCCTGACCAGGCCTTCCTTGCAACATCATTATCGTTTCATTGATGGGTGAAGAGCTTTTTCTCCAGGCATTTAAATCAATTTTTTTCTTGTTCTTGATGGTTGAAAATTGTTCTTAGAGATCTCTTTTGCTCTCTGCGGTGTATGCTTATAGGTTTGCATATACATGAGTTTTGTCAGATATTTTAAAGGGTTCAGTGACTGTAAATCACACAGAGAGCTGCAGCTATTGGGCGGCATGGGAAAGTGATGCATGGCATGAACTACAGTCCGTTTGCTGTGTGTCCCTGACTGGCCGTCAGAGCATTAAGCTGCAACAGGTGGGCATTTTGGGGTCCCCGCTCTGCTCCATTTTGCCTCTGGACCCCCCAGAGGCAGGACGCAGCCTCCCTCAGAGCTCCAACATGGAGTTCGGCCCTTGGGCCAAAGGGAGTTCCACGGCCCTGCTTGGTGTTTGAGGTGTCAGAAACGGACGTTGCCAAAGCAGACGTGCGACCAAACCTACGCCACCACACCCCACTGCCCTCTAAGCCTGCGTGCATGAGAAAGGAAGACGGAAAAACTATCCGTGTGGGATCCTTGTTTGCTTCCCAGGAAGACCGAGGCTTGGAGAGGGAGGGGAAGAGGGTCCTGATCCGGAGGGGGCCTCGACTTGGGCTCAGCGAGGAGTCTCACGGTTCCAAATCGCAGCTTGTGGGCAGCAGTCATTGACGGCAGCCATAAATCGCATTGTTCTGTCCTGTTGCCCAGAATATCGAATGCCGGATTTGCATATCAAAAGGGAGAGCCTGAGTGACGCACGCCAGTTTTTCCCCACTCTGTTTCAGGGTGATATTTTCACAACTTTATCTGCAGCTACAGTGTGAATGTGATTCCGAACCATTTTATTGGATGGTTTCCAAGTTTCTTCTCATAAAATAAGCAAAACTCCCCAGCTTTTGGGAGCCACCTAGAGAGCTTTGGCTGTTGGACCATTCAGAAGTGGCACTGATGACCAAGATGATGGGATACATCAGAATATGTATTTATTTATTTATTGGGTGTATATGCTGCCCATTAACTGTAGCGTCTCTGGAATGCTTACATACAATTAGTACCACAATGCAATGCAATAAAATCAACAGTGCAATAAGACCCATAATAACAACAACATCAATAATAGCCAGCCAAAAAATAAACAATTAAAACAATAATTAAAAGAATTAAATATGTAGGATAAATAGATAAATTGAGAAGCTACCGTATTTTTTGCTCTATAAGACACACCTGACCATAAGACGCACCTAGTTTTTAGAGGAGGAAAACAAGAAAAAAAATATTCTGAATCAAATGGACACATAATCACAGGCACATTCTCCATCACTTCCCCATGGGCTGCACATCTGACAGACTTTCTGCACACACATATTCTCTCTATAAGATGCACGGGGGGGGGGAAAGGGGGGGAAAAGTGCGTCTTATAGAGCAAAAAATACGGTAATTAACTGCCCATAATACAAAAAAGATTATGCACAACCCATAAAACTGTAAAATCATGAAAACACAAAATTGTAAAATGGTGGCAGCAATTAATTAATCTTTAAAATACTCCGTCAAAAATAGAGCCCAACAGATTCACCGTGCATAATGCCTGCGAAGCAAAATGACTTCAGCTAATCTCATGTGGGACAGAGTAAAAGTGGCCCAGGCGGATGGGAGCTGTAGGCCAAACCACTCTCGCTGTACCCCCTGGACCAGACCGACCCCCTCGGGGTGCAAGTGTGGACCGAAGGCCCCACAGCTCTCCGCCGGCATGTGTGCATGGGCAGCTGGGTGCAAAGCCGTGTGAGAAACGCCACCGATGGCTCCATGTGTTTTGTTCCAAGCAGGCGAGATCCACCTCCGCGCCAGCCGTCCTGCCGCACCTGGACGTGATGGACCAGCAGGCTCCTCTCAGCTACTTCCCTTGGACTCAGCCACTCTCCACTCTGCCAGCACCTTCCCTGCAGTACCAGCCT
Organism: Varanus salvator macromaculatus; assembly: GCA_023646645.1. NCBI lineage: Eukaryota > Metazoa > Chordata > Lepidosauria > Squamata > Varanidae > Varanus > Varanus salvator. Next base: position 3,015,798 of record JAIXND010000621.1, read on the forward strand.
GCCTCAACGGCCATCCATGCACCTCAGTTCGTCCCCGTCCCCGTCTCAGTCCTGGATCCCGTCCCCCAGGAACTGGAGGACACGAGGAAGGAGATGGGCCCTTTGACCATCGAGAAGCTGCTGCTGCAGGATGAGAACAACGATGGTTATGATTTAAACAACAGCCTCCCCGTCGAAGGACTTTAAAGCCCAGGGCTTCAGCCAAGAGGGATGTCGGGACGCTTCTCAAACCTCCGCAGTTCAAAATCATTCAGTTCTCTCCTACACACTTGGGGTGTTTCCAGATGAGGGTTTTATTGTGCCATCGCCCTGCCTCGGGGTGATGAGGACCCAGACCATGATGCCTCTCATGGGTAGCCCTCCTGCGCTCTCCCACTGCTCCACCTGTCTTTTTTCTTCCTTCACAAAAGCTGTTAAAGATGAAAATGCAGAAGAGCTGCATGAGGGCCTTTGTTTGGTTGGGCTTAGAGCGGCTTCTCTCTCTCTCTCTCTCTCTCTCTCTCTCTCTCTCTCTCTCTCTCTGGAAGCACCTCGGACATGGAATCAGGGGGTTTGAGGCATTGCAGGGAAAAGCCAATGTCTTCATGTACCCCTTTTGGCACCTTGGCTTAGCCAAAGAAACTGCAGCTCCTGCTTTAGCCTTGCTAAATCAGGAACACTGCATGCGTTACCTGCAGGGCCCATTGGGCCCTTCCATCTAAATGGGGAATTGGGAAGGAAGATGGGAAGAATGAGTAGACCCCGTACTGCCTCCTTTCCAAGGGCAGGGCCAAGCCAGCCCTGTAGCTGCCGGCCCAGAACCTTCAGAATCTGGAGAGCAGGTAGTTATGGCTGGGCTATTCAAGCAGCATAGCCAAGAGAGGGCGCCAGGTTGGGGAAAAGCGAGTTAAATTATTTTCACCCATGGGGCTCCTGAAAAACTCGCTTAAAATGCCACATCGTATTAATATATTTTGACCTTTGAAAAGATATCGAAGTTCTCATTTGATTCTGTGTTTTTTAAAAGAAGGAAGGGAGGAAGGACGGAAGGAAGGAAGAAATGCTTTCATGTTTCAATGTTGTGCCTATCTTAGGTGTTTTATTGTAGCAATCAAAATACTCAGAGTTCTTTGTAAATATTTAACTGAGATAAATCAATTAAGATTATGAAAAGGCAAGCTGGGTTCCTGCTATGTTTGAAATCTGGACTGCGTTTTTAAAAGGACTAGTGCAGTGTGGTTGTAGAAGCAGCTAATAGTAATAAAAGCCAGCATCTGATGTGGTACATTTGAAATGTTCAAAGGGCTTCATGTACACATCCCCTAAGGACTGCTTCTGGGTAGCCAAAAGCGTGTGTGTGGGGGGTGGGGAGGCTAAAAGGAGATGCAGATTTGCATGAAACCTGCATGTGCAAATGCATGATTACTGTTATTTAAATGGAAATGATAATAGAGCAAGTGATAATGAAGAGTGGGTGAACTGGTGCCCTGGTGCTCCACTTGGGCAACCTCAAGGCTCTTTGGCTTTAAATTGGACTTAGACGGGGCAGCCCTTCGAACACAGGCCTGATCCGGACAGCCGGCAAAGAGAGGCATTTCCTCTGAAGCACAGGCACGTCTACGTCTGCCTTAAAGACTTACACATAAAGGGCTTCTCACACCCGCAATGCTTCTGCGCTGCACACGGCAGGTGGCTCACCTGCATCGCGGCTTTCCTTTTATGCTGGGCCCTGTGGGAGCATGTTTGCAGCCCATGAATCCTGAGTGCATGTAAATCAGTCCCCTGTGGTGGCAAGTCATAACATGAGCATCGTTTATGTTGCTCCCCTTCCCTTGATCCTGCAGTGTGCCCTATTGGTACAGTCTCTCCGTGGAGAGGAGATGGGTTGGAAAGCATCGCCCTTCCATGGGAAGTCCACTCCAGAGGGTCAGGAGGTTCTCTTGCACGCTGGCTGTGGGCCCGCGCCACAGCCGTGACTGGCGGACGAGCACTCCCTGCAAACTTCTGGCTCGCAGCCTGGCTCTTGCTCAGGTGATGGTGGCGGTGGAGAGGAGGAAGAGGAGCAGGAGGTGCCATGGCCCACCTCTTTGCTGGCTCTCTGCTTGCCAAGCAAGCCATGAGGAGGAAGAGGATGAGGAGTGAAGGCATGGTGGCCATGGCGGTGAGAAGGTCAGCTCGGTATGTGTGTGTGTGGGGGGGGGGGGGGAAGGCGACCATGGTCAACTCAGTGAGGCAAGGGGCCATCCAGGGTGTTCTGGACGGGGCCAGCAACCACCCAGAACTGGAGTCGATGGGCAGCCATGCCATTAGCAACCACTTCTGTCCCGGGCCAACGACCTGGACCATGGAATCATTTCAATTGCAGTTCCGTGCACCACTGACTGCAAATGGCCCACTGCGCTGCCTGTACTGGAGAAAACCTGAATCCCAGTAAAGGAAGGAAACCTTTCCAATGTATGCTTAGCGTTATCTTGGCAAATGCCATTTCTTCATTTCCGAAAGGACTGTTGACATTCCAAGCGTTCATTCTGTAAAGTTTTTATCATGTGTAGGTACAACAATCGGGGAGCAAACATTGCTGGCAGGACCTGAGGGCCAACCAGAGCAGTAAAAAAGTTTGCGACTCTTCCCGCACCCCCACTCCCATCTCCTTCTTCCACCTGGACTTCAGGTGCCAGATGTACAATCGCCTCTTTGTTTGGAAGAAAGGGCTGCTTTAATGGAATGGAATGCCCTGCAGTAATTCTTCAGCTAGAAATCAAGGCAGTCCAAGATGCTGAACAGAAGCAGCTGCCTCTTGTTCTGTAGGCTTCAACCTGAACAGCCTGGAATGCCCACGCATTCATAGCCCAAAGCTTTCACTTCTCCAAAGACCTCCAGATGGACAGAAGAGCATGAGAACAGTCATGGTGGATCAGGATGAGGGTCCACCTATCCCAGCATTCTGAGCACTTAATGGTGGAACAGCTGCTCACAGGAATCCCACAAGCAGGGCAAGAGTACCGCCCTGGCACTCAACCTCCAGCGCCGCTCAAGGACCTCAGTGCATGGAGGTGGCATAGAGCCAGCTGGACTCGTAGCCCTTGATAGCCGTCTTCTCCATTTATTGGGTTACTCCTTTTTCAAAGCCATCCAAGTGGAGGCCATCACTGAATCATGGAAGTGAATTCCATAGTTTAATTATGTGCTGTGTGAAGGAGGACTGGACGGCTTCACGAGATGACCCCTTTGGGTTCTAATATAGGGGGAGAGAGAGAGAAATGTCTGTCCACTTTCTTCACATTATGCATAATTTTGAATAGCTCTGCCATGTCTCTCCTCACTTGCCTTTTAACTAAGCTAAGCAATCTTAGCTACTGTTTTAGCTAAGCCTTTCCTCCTAGGGGAGTTGCTTCAACCCCTTGAGCATTTCCATTGCCCTTTTCTGCACTTCTTCCAACATGACAAGGTTCTTTTCTAGGTGCAGTGACCAGAGCTATACACATTGTTCTAAGAGTGGTCCCTCCATAGACAGGGAGGATGCTACTGGCAGTTTTAGTCCCCATCCCTTTTCTAATCATGCCAGACATGGAGCTTGCCACTTTCACAGTAGCCATGCCCTGGACATTTTCATCCAACTGTCCACTACAACCCCAAGATCCCTTTCTTGGTCAGTCATTGTTGAAGAAGGGATTTTTTGGCCCAACATGCATTACTTTATACTTGCTTACACTGAATGGCACTTGCCATTTTGATGCCCATTCTCCCAGCTTGGAGAGATCCCTTGAGCTCCTCACATTCCCTTTTGGTTTTATCCACCCAAAATAATTTGCCAGCTTGGCCACTTTGCAGCTCACACCAAATTCCAGATCATCATAAGTGGCATACAAAGCATTGCTCTTAGTAAACATCCTTGTGGGACACTACTTTTTACAACCCTCCACTGGGAGAAATTGCCATTTATGCCCAGCCTCTGCTTTGTCTTCTTTAACTAGTTACTGATCCATAAGAGGACTTTTCCTCTTATTCCATGACTGCTAAGTTTGTGCAGAAGTCTTTGGTGAGGGATTTTGTCAAAGGTCTTTTGGAAGTCCAGGTAACCAATGTCTACTGGACCACTACACTACAAGGTTCAGTGAGACAGGACTTACTTTTGTGGAAGCCATGCTGATTCTTGTTCAGCAGGACTTGTCCCTCAATGCTTACTATAGAGAGCTAGGCTTGGGGTTACCATTGGCAAGCACCATTGCATGCCAGGGTCGTTCACTGATGTGACGTGCTAAATGCCACCGTCATCTGCATGTCCAGCTGGGAAGTGGGATTCATTGCAGACCCTGTAAGGATGAGGACCTTCTCATGACTGCAGATGATCAGATGCCAGGTGTGCCTATTTCATCCCCCCAGGAAATGCTGCTGCTCATCAAAGTAGGCAGCATTTTACCTGTGGACCTGAAGTGCACAAATATTTACTGTATTTCTTCAGAACTGGAGAGTTATAAAGACAAAGAGTTTAAGTAGGAGAAAGGCAAGACAGAAGAGTGAGACACTGAAAAGTAATGGATAGCCCCAGGAGACATTTTACAGGAGATACAAGGAGATCACCTGCAGGCCAGATGCTTATCTTTTTCACTCTCTCTTACACAAACAATGTTCTTGCAAGCACCTTCTGGCCCTTACAGCTGGCTGTTACACGTGGAGGCAGCAGTTCGGTGTAAGCAGCTGTGAACTTGCCCAGTACGGGTCTGGTGGCCGAAGTACGCCTCTGCTTAGTTTTGCTGGACACACAATTTTAGATGGTCTTTAAAATGCACATTAGCCGATTTAACAAAAGATCGGGCAATGTGGGGATATTAGCCACAATCGGTTCACGCATAATGCTAACCCCTGGTTTGGTTGTTGGATTCTGGTTTGTCATGATATATGAACATGGCTGTGCCAACAAACCATGAGAAAAAGAAAACCCCTGTGCCCTCTAGGCGAATACCGACACACAACTTTTTGTACAGAGATGCTAAGTAACAGGCACTGGGGCCGTAGAAGGTCAGCCATCCGATCCAGCTGAACACATATGGTACAGGATTCATGGTGCATGGCGACTAGCCATGGTAGCCAAGAATGTCAGTTGATTGCTGACCCCCAGAAGCTGATAATTAAAGGGGGAAGTTGTTATTCCCGTTCCACCAGGCTGGCTGCTGTTGAGAATCATGCAATCCTATGCATGTTTGGGAGAAAAGAGTCCTTCAACTCCCAGCATGCCCTGGCCAGCATGCCTTTAGACTTCCTCTCCCATGTGCCTGCAGGAGCAAGACAAGGATTGGGAATTCTGGTAGCCATGCAATATTTTCCTCTTTCCCCCCCACAAACTGGAATAATTGCTAATTGTGCATAGGATAGTTTCTTAAATTAGGTGGATCTTGACCCAATACAGCAAGGCAATTCCTTCATCCTTACGTTCTCGGTATGCCTCCCATGCTGGTTTCCTGACCAAATTTGTTGGGGCAGTAGACAAAGCTCTCTTAACTAGCTAGCTCTTCCTTTTAGGCCTGACCACATAGACTGCCAAAGATCTTTTGCAATCCACACTTGTATTACCCTACAGTCCAAACTGTCATAACATTTCATTTTTTGGTGCTCCTTGTTGAGGCTTTTATTGTGCAATGTTCCACGTTTACAGAATTTTGCAGGAGGTCCAGGTTTTAGGCTCTTTGATTTGTAAACATTCCGTGTTTTCCCACTGCATCTTCCATATCTGTTTCTTATTAAAAAAAAAAAAATCCACAAAGGAGGAAAAGAAAGATTGTTGGGCCTTTGGATTAGTAGAGACGACAATCGCTATGTGCCCCTAATCACACATCTCCCCTGCCCTAAAATGACCATTTTCAGAATTTTAAAATTCAGTGCACACTGTCACCATTTCAAGGTGGGTGGGTGTCACTAGGACTTCTACAACAATTAATATGTTTATCTTGGTGCAATTATTTTTGCTGACAGTCTTTCTACCAACCAAACTCAAACTTTGTGAAGCTGGGACCCTAAAAGCTCTGTTCCTATGAAGTCCTGTTGACCCTGAATGGAGGTTATGCCTTTGGCCATGCAAAATGTAACAGAAACATTTATCTTTTCTTAACATCCTTCATTTGGGAGTTCTTCCCCCCACGCCTTCTGCTCCACAGATGCACAATTCTTCCTTTATCTTTCTGGAGCCATTGCATGGAGCAATAACTCATCCATTAAAGAACATCTGTCTGCCACTGTCTCCTGATAATTCTGAAGATTTTCAGTCTGCATTGATAGAATCGCCTGCAAATTGCAGCTTTATCTTTGCAGGATCGCTAGAACATCCATCTCGCCCACTCCAGGAAAGGACAACCTTTTCATTTGCCTTTTTATCCTGCAGAAGAATTTGAATAATTTCTGAACGAGCAACACCTGGTCCTCCTTATTTGGCCCAAATTCTTTGGGGAGAGCCCCAGAATTCCCCAGAAATTATCCAGCCTGATTTCTTCACCAGACTCTACTGACATTACCCTGAGTGCACACCGAGGGTGTAGGTTTATGCCCCCTGCCCTTGTTCTTGCCCCTAACATGCATTCACCATAACTTGTGCAAGTATGTGCACACTAGTTCACTGTCATGGGATAGGGCACCTTGCTGCCCTCCAGATCTTCCAGCAACAGCTCCCAAAATTCCTCGTGTGAGCTATGCAGGCTGGGACTGGTGGACGTGGAAGTCTAAACTTTCTAGAAGCATCCAGTTTGGGGAGGTGAGTTCAGGTGCGTGCAGGTAACTGGAGGTGCTCCTTTTGACAGAAAGACAGACTCCCAAATGTACGAATCCCACATGGATTTCCGTTTCACTTGGCATAGCTGGGGAAAGCAATCAGTACAGCCGAGTGCGCACCTGCTTTTTTTCAGGCCTGCCCCTCTGCTGTACTTCAACATCTCTTTCATGGACTCACCGTGGATGCTGCACAATTGCCTTCCCTCTCACATACACCCACAGAGAGGTCCCACAAATTGCCACATTATTGGCGGAAGGGCAAGCAAGCATTGCCTGCCACGGGTCTGCTCTGAGTGAAGGGCCGCATCATCTCACCTGACTGTGGGCGCATGAAAACTAAATGCAAATAAAGATCGATTCCCTGTCTATGAACAAGGAAGAGCAGCTGGGAATCTGGGCCTTTGAACCCTGACTTGCTCTGGGGAAGCGGCTGCAGCCTGGGGTGCAGCTAAGGCGCGGAGCCTCGCTCCTTGCAGGGCTGCACCGGTGTGGCGAACAGGGATGCTGCCTCCACCTGCTGGGATCCCCATTACCTCTGAGCTCAGCTGTGGGAGCAAATGGGCTTCCCAGCACCCGTGTCTGCTGTCACAATGGGCAGCATTTGGGTCCTGGACGGGCAAGCAAGAACCGCAGGCCTTACAAAAGCCCAGCTCCTGACGGAGATGAAAAGGGCTGTGTGGGGTTTCTTGGAACGGATCGACACAGCTGCCTGCGCCTTTGGACTCTCCCCGCGGGCTGCCTGTGTGGCTGGTGATAAGCCCTTGCACTTTCCATGCCCCATGTAGTACTGGGGGAACTGGACAGGATGGGGACTGCTGTCTAACCTACTGGGCTGTCTGAGTGCTTGTGGGAATGGGCAAAAAGCCAGGTTTGGGGGGAAGCAAACGCACATCGCAAACAACTCCTGTTCCTCTTACTGGCTCTGCACACCAAAGCTGATGGTTCCATAAACATGCTGGCTTAAAGCCAGCACCCCATGAAATCAAGCTCATTCTGGTTTGCGGGTGGGATCCTGGCTGTGCTTCCGGATGAGGCTTTTCTTGAGCCATCTCGCTGCATCACCATGGCACTTCATTGGCAGGTGGGTGTCTAGACGTCGTCATTTCCCTCTTGTAAGATGTTTTCCTATTGCTTCTCCTGCCTATGCTCGTCTGCCATATATTAATTAAAGGGGGGAATCTATGCAATGCCCCCCATCTGGTTCGCCGCTGGATGGCTTGGACGCGTCTTTAAGATTATTATTAGGACGTTTAAAAGCAAGAAATGCCTGCAGATGCCCGGCAGGAGTCACTGCAGTCTCCACTTACTGGGCGATGCTTATTTTTCCCGAGCTGAGCGGGAAAATCGGAGGCAGAAGCAAGAGCAGAGCAGCTGGCTCTTCCTTCTCCGAGAGAGCAGAGCGTCAGGAAGTGGGAGGAAGAGGCGCCCGGCTGCGCTCGGCTCCAACCGCTGGTCACCCACCCCCAGGGAAATCGCTTCCAGGTGCGTGTTTCCATGGAGGCTGAGGATTCAGCATCACAACAGATCAGGAATCTGGGCCTGGGTGTGGCTCGCCCTTCCAGGTGTTAGGCATCACAGCTGACCACGCACCATCTGGAGACCGAGCCCTGCGAGGCACGTGGGAGCGTTTGGCCTGGAGAAAAAGCGATCAAGGAGGGAGAGGGTCTGAGGAGCCATTGGAACAGGTCACGGGGGAAGAGCGAGCTGGGTGGGACCAGGGGCGCCCATGGGGAGCCCAGAAGCAGGATGTGTCTGCAGCAGCACTCTCCTGCCCATGTTCCCCAGCAACTGGCGTAAACAGGCATACTGCCTCTGGACCGCCTTCTCCTGTATGCGTTTGCTTGATCTCCTTTTAAAGCCATCCAAACTGGTGGGCATCCCTTCATCTTGTGGAAGTGGATTCGTTGCTTGGCCTGAAAGTCCGGAGTGGACCTAGCAGCCTGCTTCCTGGCATGACCCCAGTGGGTTCGGGTGCAATAAGAGGGGGAGAAAGATGCTTCTCCATCCGGTTTCTCCACACCTCATACCATTTCCTATGCCTCGATAACATCTCCCCTCATTCCCCCTTTTTAAAGATGGGTTTGTCCCCTGTTGCTGCAGGGGCAGGACATGAAAGGGCAGGGAAGCAGAGTTTGGCTAATGTTCCGGAGAAACGTCTCTCTGCGCGAGACTGCCTGGGGGAGCGGGTGTCCTCCTCCTGCTGCGCGTCCCTAAACAGCAATGGCCTGGCAGTCCATTAGGAATGCTTTAATTTTAAAGTTCCTGCGTTGAAAAGGGAGCTGGATTAGATGACCTCTGTGGTGTCTTGCAGTGTGAATGTTCTGTGGACGAACTGGGTGGGAAGATGGGTGCTGACTGTACCAGGCACATTAAAGGAATAAAAAAGCAACTGCAGTAGATGAGCTGAAGTTTGTTTAATGGAATCTTAAGACATGCAAAACGGTGGAAGTAATGCCACCACACAATTAGAATGAAGTGGACCCCCCAGAAAGCAGCAGCAGCAGCAGACAAGGGTGGGTTTAAGTAGCCATCTATTTGCAGAGGGAATATACTTGTTATCTGATCTGAGCACAACCCCTGCCATATTTACAGGAGATAGGAAGTAGATAAGACAAGTGAGCAAGCTTTTGTGTCTCACAGAATTCTTCAGCCAGCAGAGTGGGAAGGGACAAAACTTATAATGCAGACTTGGTGGCCATTGAGTGTAACACTCAAGGAGAATTCAGCCCTTTCCCTTCCAGTGGATCAGAGGCACGGAGCCTCTTGCAGCTCAAGGAGAAATTTGGAGAAATTCCTAGAGGACGTGTTCCAGGGGCAGGTGGGCCAAAGCTGACATTCCCCCCCCCCCCCACTGCACAGATGGTAACTTAAATCTTTTTCTGCCAGTTCCTGAACTTTAGGAGAAATATCTCAACCTTTTAGGATGGAGAAAAGCTACAGTAAGCTGGGAATCCCCACATGATGGGTGATCAGGGGAAAGTGGGCCTGCCCTATAGGGACTGAGACCCCAGGCAGGATGGATCAGGACCCCTGACTGAAAGGTTGCTGAGCCTTATTATCACAGAAATGACTCCAAGCTTATGGATGCTGCTGAGCGAGGCACACGGCATGGCCCTGAGTTCTTCCCCGTAACTGGCAGTGGCAGAATCCATGGGGCAAAGCGAGAGCCATGATGCCCTATTTGTGCAAACGGAACAGGTTGCAGAATGTGGCTTTCCCCCCACACAGATCTGGATGCAGAGGCTGTTCTTTCTGCCCCCGCCCCCCCGCCCACCCCGTCCCCCGGTCCCATGCTGCCTGGTCAGAATTCTGTGGTGCACAAAGACTTGGTCTCCTCCAACTGGGCTGGCCTGATTTTACCTACGCAGCATTTGGGCGCTTTGGAGCCGAAAGCGTGGCCACCCTCTGCTGACCCCGGTGCTTCCAGCAGCAGATGGGGCCTTCCATTAACTGCAGCAGCTGTGCCAGCTCCGGTCCCTCCGGAAAAAGTCGTCTGCCGCAGAGACTGAGGGGGCATAGTCCACGCAGTCCACAGTCGCGCTGGGGAAATATTCCGGGACTCTGAGCGTGTCCAAGTGCTGGGAGCCGCAGGAAGGGCAGCAGCATGTGGGCGAGGTGGGGTGGTACAGTCCGTGGCAGTCCGGTGGGAAGGGGCCGCCGTCCGAAGGGGCGAACATGCAGCTTCCGGCTTCCGGAGGAGACGGAGAGCCGTAACTGAGTGGTGCAAAAGGTAGCAGCTGGGGCGGCGAGTAGCTGTAATCGAGCAAGCCGCTGAGATCAGATGAGTCTGGGGATCCAGAGCCCTGAAAGGAGGCGAGGAGGAGAGAGGAAGGGGGCATCTCAGCAGAGCCTTTCTGCAACACTCAGAAACTTTCATGTTTCCCAGCCCTCTCCTATGCCTGCCTGCTTCCAAGTGCAGAGCAGCACCATTGCTGAGCACTTGAAAGACGCAGGACCCAGCTCTGCATATGGTAAAATATGTGCAAATTAAAATTATTACTAGGATATATTGAACTCAAACTCGATTTGACTCATAAATTCCTCAATGGCTTTGCACCTTGACATCTGGTATCATCTCATACCAAGGGGAACATTTCTCTCTCCCTTCCCTCCACAAGCTGACCTGACGTGCAGGGAAAAATTTGCATTAGTGTGCTGCAGTGGGAGGGTTGGAGAATGCAGAAAGGGGGCATGAACCCTTCCCTTCTTGGCTGCAATCCTATTTGAAAATTACCCTCCTGCAGAGCATTAAACCAAGCGAAAAAGGAAAAACCCACTTTGCATTGGCACTAATGAACACCAGGGCTCTGTGAAATAGCTCCAGATCTGGAACTATTCTATCTTCCAGATTTGCAACTATCCAGTAAATAGATTTGGGTCCTCATGGTCCCTGGAGATGTCCTTGCCCAGAAGTAGATTGCACCATGTGCCGAGAGGTTCAACTCCCAGGAATATGCACAGGACGACAGCCCATGTCACGGAGCTAAAGCTTTGCAGAGCACTCCCTATCCATATTTGCTCGTTTGCAAGTTCCAGGGTGCGATCCTGTGCAAGTTTAGAAAAAAAAATCCCACAACTCTGAGGCACGTTGGGAGGTGTAGAAAGTCTTCCTGTCTGGACACGCATACAAATGCACCCTTACTTCCCAAACTGTGCACAAAGAAGCATTTCAGCTGCAATTGGTCAGCAGTTTTGAACAGCTGAAAGCAACGTTCAGGGCTAGGGCTGTTGCTTTGCTTTTAGTTCACAGGTGGATTTACTTCCACCAAGTTTGTCCCTGCTTGTTTCTTTCCTGTTGCGGCTATTCTGGAGCCAGTGTGTCACTTAGCTGGGAATGGAGAAGGAAAGGTAGACCTTGCATTCTAAGGACTGGTGGGTTTTATTCTTTATTTGATGTAAAATTCTTTTAAACTGCAACAGTGCCATCAACAGCTCTGGAGAAAGCAAAGGGCTGTGCGGAGTTCCAGGCATGCGTCTCTCCCAACGCTGCTTGGAGAGGGGCTGGGACAGAATCTGACACTTACTTCTGCAGGCCAGGCAAGGGCCCAATCCATCCTTAGCTGGAAGTTTGGGGATGGAGAGGAACAGGCTGGGTGGGAGACCACCTACCCATCATCCCAGCTGCAGAGTTCAGCTGAGCAGGCCATTTTCTGCCTTCGGCATTCAGCAATCTCTCTTCTGCAGCCATGCAGTTCTTCCCCCGTGGAAGCCCCGTATGAGTACGTTCTAGGACGCTAAACCCCAGGCCCTGCTCTGTGAAAATGGAAGCTCATTTACCAAGCTTGGGTTGAGACAGGCAAGCCCTGGCTGGAAGGTGTCAGGAGAACAGGGCAAGTCCCCCAGAGCGCCTCCCAACGAGGCATCCAAAGGCACTTCGGGTTGAAGGCAGGAACTCAGGTGCTCCAGGTAACTGGGGATCTCCTCGCAAGACGTGCAGTTCTGGAGCTGCCAGGGTGGTAAACAGCTGGAGGATGAAGAGTCGAGCTCCACATCTGCGTATGGGCCTAATAGAAGTATGAGAAAGAGAGCAGGACACTGAAGCAGCAGATTTCCCTACTAAAGTCAGCCAGGAACGAGGCAGAATGAAAACCCCTGGAACAGGTGGTAAATGTTCAGGGGATGCTAGATAAAGAGAAAGGGAGACATTTCAGCTACTTGATTCCTGCGGCAGCCCAAGAGTACTGGCAGCTTTAGTGGCCATCATTACAAAATGCCTAATCTGGAAGCCACCGTTTTCGTATCCGCCTGCCGTGTCTACGGATCTTGTCCAGCAAAACGTTTGTTAGGTGTCTATCAGACATTACAGCATCTAAACAAGGGCTTGCTGGATTTGGACAGTTGTTGGCAGGACAATGCAGCTACAGCTTCTCTTAAACAGTCCAGTAGTCGCTGCATTTTGGGAGGAGGTTATTATGCAGATAAATGCTGTACTGGAACAGTTTTGGATATTCAGTGACGTGCATGATCCTTTAATGTATGATGCAATATATTATGTACAGTGCTTGATCAGGTGGCATACAGACACAATTTTCAAACTGCTGTTTATTTGGATATTTGGTTTGCTTTTGTTGCAGTCTAGGGGTAAGCACTTGAAAGCTGAATGCACCTTCTGTGCATTCCTTGCTAAGGATATATGACAATGCATGCACTTCTGTTTATTTTTTAAAATAGGAAAATATAAGGAAAGGCAGGGAGCACACCGAGGATCTCTTTGCAGACATCACTGGGGATGCCTGTGGACGATGGGGCACCTGCTTGTTGGCCCACATTGGGGACACCCCCTCTAAAGTCTTGCTGCATCACCCAGACATCTGACTCCCCGTGTCCCTTCCCTGAAACAGGTTTTTTCACCCTTCTGCGTAGCAGGACGGATCTTCTGTCTCCACCTCATTTTATCCCCATGGGCCAGTAAGGTAGATTAGGCAGAGATAACCTAGTGACCTTCACAGCTTCCACTCAGTATTGAGTCAGGGACAGCAAGCTGGCCCTGGAGGGCTATAGATGTGGCGAGACATGGCTATGGGTCTGCTGAGGAATTATCTGGGTCACCAATTTACTATAAAAATGGGACCGGGGGGCGGGGGGACACTTCTGCAACCGCGTTTTTCCTCTATGGCATGGAGACACCACCTGCAGCTGTCACTCAACCGCAGTTCACTGAGAACCCAAAGGGTCACTTTCTCTTCCAAATGAGTACCCATTCGATTCTTCTGCTTTTGGGAATTTCTCTTGCATGCCGAGTTATTTGTGGATGCTGCTGCCTGCGGGAGCCTGGCTCTTCGGGGTTGTGTGTATCAAAAAGGTTTATCAATCTGTGTGCGTATCCAGCCTGAAGAACAATATGAGACTCTCATACTGCTATATGGATATATACACACCTGGATCCTGAACTGTATTGATTAAAACTTAATCTATCTATGCAGAGATGTGCTGTTGGCTCCATTGTAAAGGAAGGGTATCCACTGTGGGTTTCAGCCTCAATTTTAAAGGAGTTATCTGTGGTGCTGAACTAGTTTGGCATTAGTCTTCAGCACCATGGGGAGTTGCTTTAAAATTCCACTAAAACCTGGAGGGGAAGCCCACTCTGCTGCTACTGAAGCTACAAACCTCCTTTGCAAAGAAGAATATTGATTGTCCATGGGATGGATGGATGGATTTGCAGGTAACCAAAGTAGAGTTTCATTGTGTTGTTTTAAGTTGTCTGAATCATTTAACTGCCCACACCTAAAGGACTAAGAGCCAACATACCTTCCTCTTTAACGTGATCAGCTCTTGCATGGTTCTGTACACCAGGAAGGAGCTGATATAAGCTGTGAAAAAAAATTAACCCCCTCTGGATTTTCAGGAAGAGAGAGAGAAACAGAACGGGCATGAAAAAGCAAGTTTGCAGAGCTGGGAAGCAACACACTGATCAGCAGGAACAGTTAAATTTGCCCGATCCCTTTATGGTAGCAGGGGAG
>JAIXND010000621.1:3030005-3134352 GCA_023646645.1 Varanus salvator macromaculatus
GGACGCACCACGGGTGCTTACTGGGTCGGAGCAGTGGGGAAGGTGGCTTGCTCCAAGCAACACAGCGCTGTTTATGTGGCGTTAAGAGAGCAGAAGGCATAAGAAGGCAATTGGACGACCGACCATCCCAGCAAACAGCCGGTTTACAGGGCATTGCCTCTGGAATTTACAACCCTCCTTTGCTGAAATTCATGCATGCAGGCATTCAGCAGCTGCTCTCGAACCACAACCCTGCAGTGGATACTCGCAGATTTCACCTAAACAGAAATGGGAAGGCTCTCTCAGAGGTGGGATACTGGGAAGGATCTCGGGAAACAGAGTGGGATTTCTTGCAAGGCATTCGAGGCAGCTCTGCTCCAAGCCTGGAGGGGACACCACCCAGACCCATTCCATGGAGCCTCCTTGACTCCACATGGAAAGAGAGGTGGAATATCAATGCAAAGAGCGACATTTTTGAGGGAGGGAAGGAGGGAGGCTGGAGCACCATATCCTCTTGGCCTGGGTTCCCATGCAGCTTAAATTCCATTCAATCTCAATTTCTAGGTTCCCCTTCTTGTGAAATGCCCAAATAAGTTCAAGGGATGCCAGTCAAGACAGGGGGTAGTTTACACATCAATATTAAGAACTGTTCCCATTGCATGTTTAATATGGGCTCCATGCCCCTAATTAAATTACCCCAACATTTGTAATGTTCCTTTCTGCCCCACAGCATGGGCAGCTAACAAATTCGTTTTTAAATGCAAACAGTGAAGCCAGCAGAAATAGAAATTGGGACCAGCAGGAACGATGTGAAAATGGCAAAGGAGAAACCCAAGAACGCAGGAGTCTCTTAGCCCCCATGGGTAAAGAGAAAACACTTAACCTAGTATCTATCGAGATCGGTGCTTTGTTTCCTTTTGCTCTGTTTAACTTTGCATGCATGGTTTACAGCTACACCAGGTTCACACAGAAAGCTTTTCTATCCCTTACTTGGATTCATGTTCAAAAGAAAACAAAAGAAAACACTTGTTTATGTTCTCCCCCTCCCTGCAGGCTGCAGAGAAACTGCCTTAATTGTGCCATAAGATTTCCTAGTTAGGCAAAAGAACAATTGTAGTGTGGCTAGAAAGCTAAAAGCGTGGAGCAGTGCTTGTGCTGGAGCCTTTCTTGAATGTCTTATGGGTTGTTTCCAGGCTAAAAGCTTGTTTGGGTCTGCAAGAGTCTGGGCTGTCTTGCAGAAACATCTTCACAAGGAGCAAATGGTGGGGAGGGGATTGAATCTGTGGAAGGGGGAAAGATCCCTCCAGTGCTGTGAACCCGGAAGCAATATTTGGCCATGGCTGCAAATAATCCGTGTGCATGTTCATTGCCTCGCAGGAGAAGTTAACACTTTCCTACCTTCCATTAAAAAATTGGAATGGTCCGTGTTGGTGGTATTTCTGTTTCATTTCTGTACTGCCCAAGAGGTGAAGCTCTCTGGGTGATTCGCCATCGCAGCACAGCAGCACATCATAAAAAAGTCCGAATCTCAAAATTTTAAGAACAAGGTAGGGCACAAAGGGGACTTGTAAAATACCTGGGTTGGGTAATTCCCCCATGCCATTAAATATCCCTTTGTTGTCTTGAAATGCTTCATCATAGAGGGCCACCTTAACCTGGAGGTCAGAGGATGGCAAGGTTGGTGCCAGGAGGGCCTCAGTGGGAAGATCATTCCATGCCGAGGGGCTACCACTGAGAAGGCCCTCCACCTCCTTGCTCTCTTTGGAGTTGGCACTGGGAAGAAGATGCTGAGCATGGCATCCAGGCAGTCTGTGGCTGAGAGGCAAGGACCACGGCTGCCACTTAGGGTCACTGCAAAGATGGTCACTGTTGCACACCAGCTTCCCCCAGCCCAAAGCCCTCCAGAACTGTTGGCCATGACAGCTGGGGATAATGGGAGTGGTAGTCCAAGACACTGAGGGCGGGGGCTGGCGTTGACCATGCCGAGCCAGATGTCTCAACAGTCTAATTCGGTACCAGGCAGCGTCCGTGTTCCTGTCCATCCCTTCGCTCGTCTCCAAGCATTGTGGGAAACACGTGCACAGACGGAGCCCCATTGGGGGATTGATAAGCCCAAGCATTGATGTACATGGTCCACATTCTCTGACCACTGAATTCATTCAGGCCTGAGCTATTTTGGAAGTGGCCTGCCATCGGCTCCCTCTGCCCACCCCCAGAAAAACTTTTAACTACTGTGAACCTTGGGTCTAACTCAAGGACCCTGGAACACCCATTTCATGGACAGGAACCACCGTCTGGATGCCAAAAGCAATGATACTCCCAGCCTGGACACTAGAAGTAAAGGGAGCAGTGAGAACAAAGGGCACATGTGAACGAACCTCCGCCAGCCCAAGGCAAGGCCGAGAGGACTTTCCTGTGGCCTCGCAAGACGTTTTCTTCTGAATAGCCCAGCCTGCTCTGCAAAAACATTGCCAACCGTAAACGGTTCCTAGATTGTGCCATTTTCGGCTGCCACCAGAGGAGGAACTGCTGTTCTTCCATCATTACTCTCTCTTTTAAAAGGCCTTGCGCACAGAAAGCCAGCATGTCAGGGAGAATGGTTCGAACACACACGTCTCTCCGACATGCTAGCTTTCCATGCGAAGGGATTTCACTGTGTTTGTTCACGCACTTGTGTTGGTGGGAATGGAGTCAAACGCACAAGCCTTCCCTGATGCAGGGGGATGCCCAGCGATTTGATGAATTCTGGGCGCAGCTGCCAGGGTGGAGCCAGCAAGAGATGTATGTGGCACATCGCTGGCTTTCCCCACCCAGAAAAGAGGCTGCCCCTCAGCAGCCTAGAGCCCAACTGACCAGCTTCCTAGCCCTCAAAGACACAGCACCCAGGCCAAGTGGGGAAGGTGCTTACGGTATCGTCCACCATCACAGCTTGCTTGGCTCTCCTCTGCTGCAGAAGCTCCTTCACAGTAATCTTGACGCGCACACCTTGGTAGATCTTTGGTTTTCCTGAAATGGTACGATTACAGATATAGATACACACACACACACACACACACGTGCAATGAAACCAACTGGGCGCATGGCTGAGGTTACGTTGGGACCAGCAAGACGTGAGTTTAGGATCTACTGGCTTTGATTCACCAACTCTTCAAGCTGACAGTTTTGCACTTAAGAAATGAGGGTGCTGAGTTCTTTCCGGATGCTACTTCCTTCCAGAATGTAAGCTTGAACTAAAGTCTCCATAATTGTTAGAGAGAGAGAGAGAGAGAGAGAGAGAGAGAGAGAGAGAGAGAGAGAGAGAGAGAGAGAGAGAGAGAGAGAGAGAGAGAGGACTTAAAGGAAGTACTTCCGCATGGCGTGCAAGCCTGCACATGCTTACTTGAAAGGAAGCCCTTCTTATGTTTGGTGCCACTCTAGTCATCTCAAGCTGCTACCCTCTAGCTATGCCGGCCGGGCTGCAATCTGCAGCACTGCATTCATTCCCAGTTGCCCTGACCAATAAAGGTTGCCCTGAGTCACTCTGAGGTCTTAAGATATTGAAGCCAACCCATCCAAGGACTGCTGAGGAAGCCCTGCCTTGTGGTTGACACAGCGCGGCTTGGTGGCTCGGATCCCTCCATCATTTCCAAAAAGGCTCCTGCAGGTGACCTGTGGGGATACAGGGACGCTTCCACACAGGGCGGGTGCCGTCCTAATCATGGCACGGAAATGATCGGAGTGGTGGGAAAGGCAGGTGCCCTTCTTGGCTGGGGGTCAAGCAGCTGCCTTGCATTTTTCCCCAAGCGGATTTTCCTGTGGTCAGGAGAAAGCCAAAGGAAGCCGTGAGGAAGCACAGGACAGTGGCGAGTAGAAGATGGGGCCTGGCAGCTGTCCGGATTCCAGTCAGAGTTTTCATGGTGCAACCACTGCATGCCATTTGCAGAGAAAGTGGGGCAGAGAAAATGTGGCCTTCAGTTTGCAACCCTCCTGAGTTTTCCCACTGCTCCTGTTTTTTTTTTCTTACCATGGGAAGGGAGGAATGGTTGAGAAGGAAAAGATGGAATCAGTGCACGATGCCCTTGGATTGCTAGCAGGATGAGTCCGCAGTCTGAATGCTCCTTAAGACTGCAATCCTTCATGCACAGTTATCCAAATGGAAAACTCGTTGAACACAGCGGGATGCATGGGATTGTGTTGTGAAAGTGTGACTGGTTTGTGTCCCTAGTTCAAGTCTCACTCCTGCCAGGTGACCTTCCTGGCTGATCTTGGATCACTATCCTTGCCCTGGCTTGCACTTCATGACAACCCAGAGTATGCCTTCTCAGGGCATCATGGTTTGTTATTGCATTGTGGTTTATCATTATATTCAAACCCTGCATGATGGTTTAGCTACAGGTTGTTTTTACGTGCAAACCAGGGCAATGTGTGCGATCCAAGGTCAACTCAGAGTCCACAACCGAGCAACAAACCATGGGTTGTCTTTTTGGGTTATTTATGGTTAGTTCATAATCAAACCAGATGACATTAGCAAAAGTGCAGGGTTCACATGTAACAGAAACCCATCATGCAATGACAACCCATGCTCTGGGTTGCTGTTTCCAGGCCTCAGCCTCTACCTGCCTATCCACCCCTCCATCTGCTACACGGGAAGAATTATCCCATATAATACATAAAGAGGCGTTGTAAGGCTGGCCGGGAGAATAAGTGCGCAGAGGTCAGAAAGTGCTGTGCAAATACTAAGTATTAAGCAACCCGACCCATGCAGCCAGCCCTGATTGGAGGAATGAAAGCCAGGGAGCGGGCAGGGAAAGAAACAGAAACACGAGAGCGCATTTTCGTAAAGCCATTGTAAATATTCAACACACACAGCAGCAGCAGGTTCACATTTCAGCAACATGATTTAGGCTGGGAATAATTGCTAGATCCTTGGAACAATTGGGCTAGATGTAAAGCAGCAAGATCTTATTTCTGTGGAGGGGTTTGAAAGGGCCAGGCGGATGCGTGCGAGCAGGTTTTGTAAAAATGTAAGAGCTCTGCTCAGACACCCATAGGAAACCCACAAGAGATCAGTACAACGACACCCTTCTGCCCAAGCAGTATATTGGCAAGTGCTGTACACAGGAATGCTGACTCTAAGTAATACATATCCATGAGGACTAGGAGCCTTGATAGCCTTCTCCTCCAGGAACCTTTTAAAGCCATCCAAATGGGTCAGCTTTACTGCATCTTGTCGATGAGAATCCCAGTTTAACTGCATGCTTGCTCTTATCTGTCCTGAATCTCCCACGATTCAGCTTTGTGGGTTAACCCCGGGCTCTAATATTTGGAGAGACTGCCCACTTTCTCCACTCCAGACTTTTATATGTTTCTGCCATGTGTTCTCCTGAGTTCCAACCTTTCTAACTTCTCTGAAAGGGCAAATTCTTTGCCCTTTTCTTCACCTTCCCCAATTCTGTATTGTCCTTTTTAAGATGTGGTAAGAGGAACTGTACACCACATTCTGGGTGCAGTCACAATATGAGACTGGATGTTTTATTTTCAATTTCTTTGCAATGTTGCCAACATAACATTGGCCCTTTTCACTGCAGTGGCACACTGAGTAATTCTTATTTGCCAAACAATCTTTCACAACCCCGAGGCATCTTTTGTGGCCAGTCTGTTTCTCCACCAGCATGGAAGCGAAGACAGAAATGTTTACCCCAGTGTAGCAAAAGCTGCATCTGCTGCTTTAATGCCCATTCCCTCATTCTGGAAAGACCCCCTTGAAGTTCGTTACTGTCCCTTCCCCCACACCTGCTTTAATAATTTGGTGTCATCAGCAAACCTAGCGATTTCACTGCTCTCTTAATTCCAGATCTATCAACAAGAGAAAGAGTCTGGGTCCCTGTACAATTCCTGGAAGAGTTTTTTGGGCACCTGAGTGGTGTGCTAAGGTCAGAAGCTGAGATGCCTGCACTGCTTAAAATACTTAAAATATATTCCTCTACAATGTGTTTTAAAATTACAGTTTTCACAGCTGCTTTTGCACTGTGTAAAAAAGAAAGAAGACGCCTTTTATTGGCACTCAGTACTTTAGTTGTTCCTTGGCCTTGATGAACGGGTAACCCCTGGGCATGGATCAGTTCCCTCCGGCATTCACCTTGCTGACATACCTGAGAAACTGTAGTAAGGATGCAGCCAGTGAAAAACAATCTAGCTGCAATCAGATGACAGCATTTCTAAGAGGCTTCTATGGCTGCCAGAAGACTGCCTGACCTCCCATGTGTTGCACAACTAAAGGGCATCAGAACAGCCAGCCAGATGGGCTTGCAAAGAAGGCCCTGGCTGTATGCTAGCTAAGTGCTGGTCTGTGGTGAAGGGAGATTGTGTGGTTGTCATCAACTCAGGGGAATGCTAGTCTAAACTCAGTGAGATGGCGGCTCACAAAGCTTTCCTCCCAGCACCCCAGAACTGCATATGGCATTGTTGCTACTCCGTCAACATTATCCTCTTCATCCACCTTTCTCCCACCACAGGAAGAGGGCTGTGGACAATCCTTTTGCCTTCTACTGCTCTGCACAGGGCATTTCTGCACTACAGACTCCTGTGGGTTTGTCTCCAACATGGTATTCCCTGGCCCAGCTTTCCCAAAGAAACTCTGGGAAGCGTCATTTTGTAGCTGCCCCTAAGAACGGCCTGCAATTTAATGCCCAAGCAAGAGGGTGCCTTCAGCCATCTGGGGGTTGTGCATTTCCCACGAAGTGTCATGGGTCAAGGTAATTCTTCCTTGACTGATTTTTTAAAGCAAGAAAAAAAGGAAGAAGCCGCAGTGCGATTGTTCAGACCTTGTCTGGAGGCACCCCATGTTTGCAGGGTTGTGGAGTCAAGAGTCACAGGGACATGGGGTGGGCGCCTCTTGATCCGCAGAGTCACCGTTCTCCTCTGCCCACTCCCTGCCACGCAGACCCCACGACGCCCTTTGTGCTTGGCTGCAATTCCCCACACAGCTGCAGGCATGGGGATTTTCTCGGCAACACTAGATCCTTCCCTGTTGCATGGTGCAGGACTTTGGGCACCCAGGTCTGGAACGGGCCATTCTGACCCCCAAAGACTGACGCCAAGGGACAGATCCACCCAGCGGCAGCGTTTTGGGGGGTCTGAGGCCATTTGGGGCTGAGAAAGGAGCTCAGGATCTATGTCAAGGGAAGCAAGAGGGAGAAGGAAGGGGAACTGGGAGAGTACCTTCTCCCTCCCCCCAGGAAAATAAAAAGATGTGATGGGGGGCACAGTCTTTGACAAGTCCTCCACAGTCTAAGGATGAGGAACAGGGGAGGGCTAGAGGTAGCCTGCCAAGGAAGGGGCTCTGAACCTTTCAGTTGGTGCCCCGAATTTCTGCCTGCCGCCCTGCTGTCCAGGGGCACTTGGTGGTGTAAATGTCTGGTAGCCTTGGTGACCCAGGGGGGCGAAGTGGCCTTTTCCCACGTGCACTCCCCCACCCCCTACCCGTTTTCTTCCGGGCCCTGCTCCGCCCGCCCCGGCAGCGAACGGGGTCCTTCGAGGACCAGCAGGGCGCTTTTAAAGTCCGTGCCAATCAGCAAGTACAGGTATCAGCAGGTAAAGCCCGTTGCTGCCCTGCGGTGGCCCCGAGCCCCGCGTCTCTTCGCTACTAGCACCGCCCTGCTCAGGAGGAATCCCCATTCGGATCAGTGGGGCTCCCCTTCTCGCGGGACAAGCCGTGCGGATGCGAGGCAGCCCAGCTGCGGCCCGTGGCATCCTGACCTGCCGGGTCGGGCGCAAAGCGGCCGGAGCAAGAGGGAAGGTGGGGGAAACAGTCTAGCAGAGCCCCGTAAGCGGAGCCCCCGGTGCCCCCCGCGTCCACGGAAGGGCAGAGGAGGGAGCCTGGGCCCCTGCGGCGAGGCCGGCGCTGCCCTAGCTCTGCAGCGGAGAAAGCGCAGGAAAAGGTGGCGGGCGCAGGGCGCGGGACGGCGCGGCGCAGCGCAGCGCCCCCCTGGCAGGCCGCGGGACGCCGTGAGTAGCGAGCGAGCGCCCTTCCTCCGCCCCGACTCCGGGGCGCCCGCCCCCGCCGGATCGGGCCCCTCGCTTCCCCCGCGCCACGCCGCGCCTCCGCCGCAGCCACGCGGAAAAGCCGCCCTGGGCGCCCTTCCCGGCGCTGTTGCGGGAGGCACGTGCGGGGGGAAGGCGTGGGTGGATCGGGCCCTCACCGCCCGGCTTCCCCGAGGACTCTCAGCTCGGGCGGAAGCCCCGGCACTTTCCGGACAGGGTCTGTGCGTGGAGGTGGCTTTCACCTCGGCGTGCGTTTCCTCGGAAGTTGAGCGCGGTTGGCACAGCGCTCGGTAGCCACCAGCTGCGTTTCCTGACGTGGAAGCAAGCGCCGGTGAGCACGGTGCGACTTACTTCCGAGTAAACACGTCCTCCAGTGAACGGGCACGGGGATGGTAACAGAGGACTGCGGGGTTTCCACTGATCCAATCAGCTGCGCGGATTCGCAGCCGCGGGGATGGGCAGCTTCACTGCGGAACAGCGCCACGAACCCGGCGCGGCTCCGCGGCTCCAGCTTCCCTCGGGAGGCCGCGAGGCCCCGTCCTGCCACCCGCCCCCGCTCGTCTTCCTGAGATACCCACTGCCCCGACCTTGCACAGCTGCCCTTCCCTCCGGCTCCCCCGGCCACGCGCGGATCCGCGCGGATCGCGCACCGGCGCCGTGGGCGCAGCGAGGGCGCTCCCCGCGGAGCGTTCTGCCCCGGTCGGGGCGCGCGCCGCCTCGCCCGCGCGCAGTTCCTTGCGCGGCAGCGCCGCTGCTGGACGCCGAGGGAACAGCGCGGGGGACATCCGAGCACCGGCCCCGCGAGCAGCGCGTCGGCTCCCCGCGCCCCCTCGGAACGTATGAGACAGTCCGCCCCGCGCAAACGCACAGCGCCCGCGCCAGGGCTGCTGTCTGCGCTCAGCCGAGCCGCGTTCCTGCGGGCGAGCGAGGAGGTGCTGGGGATGGACTTGCGCCCCTGCTGCGGGCAGGCTGTCCTGAGCGCAAAAAGCACCGCTAATCGCCCGACAAGTTGGGGTGCTGGAGTCTTAAAGTGCGCCCAGGTTTAGAGCAGGGCACAGATGTACTTACTCACTGCCCCTTGAAGTGCACAGCCCCGGGTTCCCCCGGGGCCGAGTTACCCCAGGGTCGCTGGAGGGGGGCAAATTTAACCAAGCCGTTGAAGGATTAGTCGGTGCCTCTACCTGTTTTGTTTTCTTTTCTAAAAGCAAGAATGGCTTTCACAATGAAGCTTGGAGCAGCCGCATTCCTGAGCTCTTGGAGCAGGGTAGCAAGCGCTTTCCCCACAGTCCAGGCTCCGTGCTGGGTGTGTGTATATTTTATGTATATGAGTTTGCATCGGGCGCAGTTTAACGGCATGCACTTAAAAACCTTGATTCTGGTGCTCTTTGTAGTTTGGAACGACTTCCTTCCTTCAGGCATTCCCTTTCCCCCCCTCCTCTCCCTTTCACCCTTTTGCTCTGAAGGCAAACTCCAAAAACACAAGGAAGGGTTTTAATCCACCACCACCCCAAACCCCAACAAAAGGGATACTGAAATTCAACTTACCTGACATCTTGCAGGACAAGACGATGGAGAAACTTAATTTATTTTTTTTAAACCCAGGAGTGCTGTGTGCACACAAAGGGATCCTCAGCTTGCCTTCCCTAATGCAAGAGGAGAACACACAAGAAAACAAGATTTTTTCAGTTAAAAAGTAATTCCAAATCCTTTTTGCAGATCTCAAGTGGGAGACAAACAATATTAAAGTTTTATACCTACGGATATAAGTTTGAATTTTTCTCCCTACAAGCCAAGTATTTAAAACCTCTAGAAACCAATGATTTGACAATCAATGATTGCGCGATACTTTCAATTTGAATATTCAAAGGCACCACAAAATGGACTACCTTGGAGTGAAACCCGGCTTCTGCCCATCTAGCAGAGGGCCTGAGGGAATAAGATTCGCTGCCGCTGTCTCCCCAGGACCCCAGTTTGGGGGACATTTGCAACCTTTTAGGTTCCTTGCCACAAATGAAGTGGATACCCCTGAAGATGGTCAGCATTTTCGTTGGGTGGGAAGGCAAGAGTTTCCTGGAGACCTTCCATCTCTCTGGCCAGCAGCCAAGGTGCTCCTGCAGTCATGGGGGGAACTTCGGGGGTTCAGGTGCACTTTGGGGGGCCGCACAGGAGATTTCTGGGAGCAAAGATGGCCCTGGGGATGTGGCTTGGCCCGGAAAGACTGGTGAGGCCTGCATGGAAAGGTTGTGGGGCACATCAGCTGTGATTTGACCCCCTCCCTTTCCTCCAGGTGTTCCCCACTGCGTTCTCCGCACACCCTTTCTCCCCACTGGTGTGGCACAGACTTATTTATGCCTCTCTGTGACTAGAACTCTCCTGCTCTGTGTTTTGGGAACAGAAATGTTGGGGGTGGCTGACTTGGGGGTGAAATGTTGTGGGTGAGTTCCCTTGCCATGACCCTTGATGGAGCGAGCAATGGGATTTCAGGCGGGATTTTCAAAAATTTCACACTGGATTCCACACTTTTTCTTCTGCTCCCCACGAGGCTGCAGAAACTTCCAGGCCAGGTCGATCAGCCAAAATATAAGCTCTGCTGTTAATCATCTACTATGAATATAATTTGGTGCTTTGTTCCTGTTCATTTTTTAAAAAAAAAACCCATATAAGTTCAGCAAATATCCCTGATTTGAGTTAGGGAGTGGTGTTCGGCTCAGCTTAGAAATGTTCTTTCTCTGCTCACTGGTGACACAGGCAAACACTGCCAACCCTTTCTGGTTTTCTTTTGTTTGGATCTGTGCAAACCCTCTAGAAAAACATCCCAGGTTAGGTGACTTCTTGGAGATACAAGAGGAGCCTAGAATGTCTGTTCAAAAGGGAACGGAAGATGTGAATCATTCCCATCCGGTCTCTTCCATGTTCAGAAACATATATTGCGAATGAGAGAATCTCCCCGGGATTGGATGGAAGGGGAGGGGGGGTCTTCTGCCCCTGTGCAGGAACAGTGGCTCAGAGGATGTGGGGCCTGCTCCGGGGGGGGGGGGGCTTGGACAAGACCCTCCTCTTTAATTGCATAGCTATAAAAAGACTCCTTTCTGGTAGCCACTCAGTAGTATAAATACACCACTCATCTGGAGAAAGCAAATGTTAATTTTTAACCAGGGGGATGCCAGACCTTAAGTCAACTGCATGGAAGCTCTGCCCCAGAGTCTGGATGTGTGAGAGTGGACTTTGGGGGAAGAGATACACTCTGCTCATGCTCAGAGGCACACTCATTATCAGCACTTGGAATCGTTCATGGGTGAGCTCTAGTACTCCAAGTAGGTGCTGAGGTTCAATAGTAACATGGTTACCATCTTCTGGAAGAACGAGGAGGAGGACGGGAAATTGATTCTTGCATTTTAGAAACAAAAATATGGATTATAAAAAAAACAACCCAAGAATGCCAGCTTGACTTCTGTGAAAGGAAGTATGTGTTTGTTTGAATTAGGTCAGTTTCCAAACTCTGTCCAGTACTAATAGAACTTCTTGCCTCCTCCCTCTTTAAAACATCTGTTCCAGTTGGGTAGCCATAATGCCAGAGTTAAGTAAAATCGTCTGTAGGTGAATTACTTTCCTTTATTCAAAATCTGCACATCTCATGTGGATTCTGAATCACCTTTTTTCCTTAACTGGGAAAGCAAAATGTTGCACTTCCTGGTAAGAAGGAAAATCCACCCAAAAAAAGAAAAGTTCCACATTTGACAGGTAGAGGGAGATGGAAAATAACATTCCAAAAATGAGAGGTTTTTTTGTTTAGAGGAAAAGTGCTGCAGAACATTTAAGGGAGATTGCTAACATTACATGCAATGTATTTATGATATTTAGGGATGAGAGAAGACCTAATCTTCCTCTCTTTGTCTCTGGTTGTTTGTATGTTTTGATCTCCAAGTGTCTTGCAAGAGGATGCAAAGATTTCCGGAGACCTGGAGCATCTCATTGGACTCTGGCAGTGAAATGTACAATTTGAGAAGTAGTTTCTCACCCCCAAAACATTGGTTACCAATTCAAAAACCCAACCAGAAAACTGTTAGGAAAAAACCCTGTTTAAAATGTTTCTGTATGGATAATATTCTAATCTGTTGGCCCCATCCACCTCCCCTGCTACCTCTCCAACACGTCCCTTTAGCCCTCCTCTCAGGGCTGCTTTCTGACCTTGCGAGTCTTTCTGTGCCAACTGGCTGGGGCCCTCGAGGCCGGGCCTCCAAAGAATCCAATGCCCACCCCCAGACCATCTTGGGAAGACGTTGGATTGCACCCAACGTGAGTCAAAGCCTCCATCTTGGGTCACCCTTAACACTGCCTTGTATTGCCACGATGAAATAACCTGTTGACCTCTTGACCTGTTGACAGGGCACATGGGCCAGGAGGCTGTCATCACCAGAACCTTCATGTCTCTCTTGGCATCATTCTAATTTCGACACAAGGCCAGCTAATGGATTGGCGGATCCTTCCGAGTATCCCGAGAACTGGCTCACACTCAGCGGGACCAAATGACCTGAAGCAGAGATGAAATGCCTTGGAGGCCACCATCTTAGGAAGCCCTGGGCATTCCCACCAGTGTTGAAGGTCTCTCGCTGCATCCATGTTGATCTCCTTGCCTGGCTGACATGGTCACCCCTCCTTCTAACCCTCATGGGCCTCGCATTCTGTCACTGACCGGACCCAGGCCTGCTTAGCTTCAGCAAGGCTCAGCTCAGTCGCCAGCTTAGACCAACTCCTTGAAGTCCCATCACACCAATAAGTAGCCATACACATATATCACAAGTTGGGAAACGCATCTACCCCATGATGATGTTGGATGCTTTCAACACATTTGGGATTGTGTGTGGCTCTTCCCATTTATCTTGACTACAAGCCTGTGAGGGAAGAATATAGAAGCTTAAATGGAATGGTTCAGAGACAACACAATAGCCCATGCTCCACGGCTGCCACTGAAATATGGGCTACCTTGTTATGTGAACCCACCCAAGGTGGGAAGGTGGCTTTAAGCCACTGCCAGTTTGTTTTGCTTTCAACCTAGTCCAACACTTGGGCCCAAATCAGGCCCTGTACGTAATAGGAAGTCATTTTCCTTGCTCTTATAACGTAAGAACTTTGGGTCATCCCATGAAGCTAATTGGTGGGAAATTCAGGACAGACAAGAGGAGGATCATTTTCACGCAGCATTATGGAATGTAACCAGAAGATGTTGAGACGGCCACTTAGCTGGGTGGCCTTAAAAGGCAGGTAGACGCATTTGTGGAGTAGAAGCCTAGCCGTGGCTACTACCCCTTAGGCAGCAGCTACATGCTCCCTCTAGGAGCTGAGCAGTGTGCGATTTACTGCCTGCATGGGCGTATGTACAAGGTGCTGCCGACTTGGTTCTTACATCGGGGGCCCCATGTAAGCCAATCTGGCCACCATTTTAATCTCCAGTTGCTCTGCAGCAGTGCTGCGTGAAGTGCATCGTGGGAGAGGAACGTGGCAGCTGGAGGCAGCTGTCTGGCAAAGCAGTTGTGGAGTCGCTCTTTGCGCCCCATGGACCGAAGAGGAGGTGCCTCAAACCTTGGTCTCCCAAGGACCAGCACCTCGTGCAGCATGGCAGAAACACTCTGCACGTGTCCAGGGCACTTTCTTATCCCTGTCTGAGCCCCGACTAGCAACCCAGCCAAAAGAAGCCATGGGTTAAAACCATCTTAAAAGGCTGCACTGCAGCGGTGAATGGCGTGTTTTTCAAAACTGCGAAACGGAGCCCTGGCCAAGACAGGGGGTGGCTTCCAATTCTAAATTGTAATTTTGTAGGTTGTGCAGCTTGTCCTTTGGTTATCTGGGCATCCTCTGCCATTCACAAGACTAGCTTGCACCAACTGCACGACGCCCGGATTCCTCAGCCCGTTTGTCTTGGGGGCAAAGTCCAAGCGTTGTTGAAAAGTGGGGAGAGAGAGAGATTTGTTATTTTTGTCGCTGGGGCTTGCTTGGTTACAGCCTCAGAAGAGATGTGGCAACAGCCCAGAATAAGCCGAGGAAGCTGGGTCAGCTGCACACACAGAGCCTGGAGGGATTGCGTTTCCACCCTAGCAAGTCGAAACAGGATTTGGGGGAAAAACAATGATTAAGAAATGCAAAGAAGGGAAGGAATGCCGAGCTGTGGGTGGGTGGCAAGGTCCGAACTGCTGGCGTGTTGAGGCCTTGCCTGATCGGTCTTCCTCCTCCATGTTTGTGGCCAGAGGCTCCTGCGTTTTTTAAAATGTCTAAAGGATTTTGGAAAGGGGAAAGAGTCATGTGGTGGGGAAGGCAATGGTTGAACTTCCTTTTGAAGAAATAGCCCCTAAAAATCAAACACTTACATTACATTGCATTTGTTTTTAAAAAGAACATTTTGCTCTGTTGTCTTCACCAGTCCAGCAGGGATAAGAGGCCCAGGCTGCACCATCTGAGTCCGGATGTGTGTGTGGCACTTTTTTTAACAATGCAACATAATAATTTTAACATGTTCCTTTCACATGGTGAGCTCCTTGCATGCAGAAGAGTAGAGTATCAGGGAGAAGGCCTCACTCAACACACCCTTCTTGTGTATCGCGTTACAACATGCAAGGGCTGTTGTCTTTTATAATCATGGGAGCCGGGGATATTCTGAAATCTAAAATGGTACCTATGTTGAATTCTGGATTACTGCCTTCTTCTGCAAGGTGTAGTTCGGCTTCAAGCTTTTCTCATCCCCTTTCTTTGGTGAACAAAAATGTTTCCCCCACTTTGGCGCTTCCCAGTGCAATGGTGGTACATATTTGACCACGTTAAAGCTGCCACGCTAATGCATGAATAAGACATACTCTTGCTTTTGTACACGTTGTCTCACTAGGAATATACCCCTCCGAAATCAGTTTTGCCAACGGACAGGCTCTTTTGCTTGGCCAAAGAACCACTGAGTCCTGCAGAGGGCTGTAAATGTGCCGTGATGTGTTGTATGCGCCATCCCGTTCAAGGTGGGGCCGGTGAGCATCGGTTGGAGGCCTCACCCTGGTCCCATGGAATGGAAAGCAGCCTGTGTGCTGGGAAGAAAACCCTCGTCTCTGTCCCTTTGTTTTGCATGCACTGCCACCTGATGGGCAGATCTAGGAATGCCGGCACATGTGCTCCACGCATGGCCTTCCAATTGCCACACCTGATGGCTTCCTGCACACCTCCGACAGATTCAGTGAAAGGTTGCCCTGTCTCCACCCCACATGCCCCAGTGAGCACCAGCCCCCAATACCTGCATGTTTTCTTCTCTCTGGCTAATGCCTGGAGTGCAGGCTATCAGCGTGGGGCAAAGGTACAATTCCTTCCTCTCAAACAGCCGAAATACAAAACCACACCACTGTAGCACTGCCAGGCAGAGGACGTTGTGTATCTGTTCTGCTTTCCTCTCCCATAGCAGATCTTTGGTGTTTCCAGATGAGCCACCCAAGGGAGCCTTATGGCTAACGTGCGGGCTGAAACTCTAACAAACAAACAAAATATTGTCTCTTGCCCTAGTCACTGGATTTACCAGGGATCCGCTCAACAGCATCTTCCTTTATTTGTATTAATTTTGTGATTTCTCACTGCTCCTTCAGTTGTTTTTCTAGCTGCAGAAAATCTGTTAAGAGTTTCCACTTCCACAGTTTGGGAGGGCTAGGAGTCCTCCAAATGCTAACAAAGGTTCTGTGATAAGAAGAAGAAAGACAGAAGCAGAGATACATGTGGCTTAAAACCACTCTGTGCTTCTTTGCACAAAGAGTAGGGCTCAACAGCCTTTACTATAGCTAAGCAGTAAGCGGAAATACCTTTGAGCAGAAAAGAGTCCCACCCAGACTGCGCAGCCCAAATAAGGCCCACGTGTTGTTTTCTGGAAGCTCGCTGAGAAAATATAGACATCTTATTGGGAAGGAACAATCAAGCTGGACCTCCTGTTGCAATTAGGGAAAAAACCCAAACATCCATCAAATACGACTCCAGGGAAAACAACTAAGGGACTTGGAGCTGCTTCAGGACTTGTGGATTTATTGCGGCATCAGCTTTCCTGGACAAGAACCCACAGAATCAGATGCATGGCTCTGATCCACAAAAGCATTTCTGTCAGAAATTCGTTTACTTTGGTGCGTGCACACTTGCACATGCACGCACACACGCAGCTTTGTACTTTAGCAATCCCAAAGCCGCTTGCAATTAATTGAGAAACAATAGATCGTCATAAAAGCACAACAGCACTTGGACAAGTCCGTCGTCGTTGGGAAGAAGTGGGGTCGCCCTGGGATAAAGGAGCTTAGGCTGAGTCTGGGGGCACCGATACCCTGCAGACACGCTCACGGTGGCCTGAAAGGCAGGAGCAGTTGTGGTCCTGAGCGCCTCGATCAGCAGCAGCAGGACGGCAATCGGACATCACTCCATCAGGCGGATGGCTGCAAGCAGGAGGCACAGCGCCCCCTGCTGACCGTGAAATCTCTCTGGAGGAGGCACCGCCATTTCTTCTACCCCCATTGCTCTGCCATCCCTTGCAATGGGGATTCTGGGCTCGGTTGGCGGCTTGGGCACCGGTTCTAGTTGCTTCACGCCAGCAACACCCCAAGTGGGTGTAAAAGGATGGAGCAGAGTAGGAGGGAAAGGCCTGGAGAATAATTCTAATTTTACAATCTTTCTGCACTTCCATGATGCAGGTGGCAGGCGTGTATCAAACAAGGGCTCCAGCAGCATTGCCGAGACAGGTATGTGTGAATGAGCTCACCTGTGTACCTCCATGGGCTTCATTCTTCTGATGCCCTGGCTGAATCCTCTGCCTATCCCTCCCTTCATTTATCATCTTATTTTTTTCCAGGGCATAAGAAGTTTCACTAGCTCCCACTTTGCCTTCAAGCTACTCCTTAAATGATCAGGTGATGAACTGTTTGCGACTGCAGCATTTGCAAGAACTGTGTCTTCCCCGCGAACTGCCTGCCTGAGCTTTCCTGATAGTTCCCACATGCCAGGGCTGAGCCCCCCGGCACTAAACTGGGGGAACTGAGTGCAGGGTAGAAAAGCACCGGCCACCGTTTCCAGCTCAAGAGGACCCATCCCTCTGTCTTACCCCACAAGAATCTTTGCAGAATACAAGTCTGCAAACCCAAGCAACTGGCTGCCACTGATTTTTCATTCCCCAACAGCCTTTCCGTACGGCCTCACCTACAGCCCTCTTTCCTCAACGCTTTCTGTGCTGTTCTTTTGGGAATGTACGGCGCACAGACTCCAAGCATGGGAAAAACTAGTTAAGCAATGGCTACTCTAAAAGCAGGTATGACGAAGGTGATGCTCTCCAGACCTACAGCTCCCGGCGTCCTTTACCTAGCCAAGGCCAGTGGGGACCACAACACATCTGCTGGCCAACATAGTCTCCACCCTTCTGCACAAGGGTTCAGCTTTCCTTACAGAGGTTTCTTCTTTAAGGCGCCCTTTGGAAAAATATGGCTGAGTTCCCCAGAGAAGGGGTGGGCGGTTCAAAAGCCTGCATACTGGCATAGGACTTTGCTGCATGAGGCATCTATGGTGTGCTCATGGTTGTTTATGGGTTTTTTAGTCGGCTTGGCTTCGCTTTCTAACAAGCACTTTCCGCAGTTTTGCTCTAGACCTGGAAAAATGTGGCCTTTAATTGCAAAACTGAAACAGAGAGAAAGTTCTCCTTGGGTTTTTGAGCGATTCTGCTATACCACAGTGCCATCTAGAGGTGAAGTAGTGGATAAGCAGGAAGAGACATACTTCTTACGGAGTGCTTGGGTCTGAATTCTGCAAAGAAACCAACAGTAGATGTTTTGATTAACTGCCTTGTGCAGAAAAGTCGAAAGTCAACCTTAAGACGTTGCACTGGCTACACAGCAATGTTGGAAGTGCGCTGCTTCTCTCACAGACTGTTTGTCCTCCAGGGCCCAGTTCTGTCTATCTTGACTAGGCGTGGCTCTCCGGGATCCACATTGCCTCTGCGTGATCCTTTTGAGCCTGGGGTATTTGCATGCCAAGCTATGCTCAGCCACTAATCGACGGCCCATCCACCAGGTGTGTGAGTCTTTCGCATGGCCCACATTTCTCCTTCCTGTTTTCTACCACAGAGCCAAACTAGAAGTGGCGTTGGCTGTGCAGGATTTGGCTTTAGTCCAAAGTGAGGATCAGGTGCCTGATATCTTCAGAGTTTTCGCATTTGCTTCTTTCTGCCTTCCTTCCTTCCTTCCCTCCTTCCTTCCTTCCTTTTTTGGTGGCTTGTCCAGCTGGCTTAGTAAGTCCTTCGACATTCATAGAACCCCCACAGGGAGCTGCCATCTTCCTTTGGCCAAAGAGAGCTGGTGTCATGGAGAAGCGCTGCATCGGACGACTCTTCTGAAGAGGCCTGGAGCATCTTGGGAGGGAGTTCATTGGCCATGGTGGTCATAAAAGAAGAGAAAGGGTAGGGGGAGGCAGAGGAGTAACCCGCGGCGTAGTGGGCGTCTTCAAGGGCAGGGAAAGGGTAGGACTGCGTTCCAGGGATGGGCAGGCTCCAGCTGGGGCTTCTGTAGTGGGAAGGCTCCCCTGGCTCATGAGAGGAGAGGCAGCCGGGGGCAGAAGGCAGTTGCAAGGGCTCTGAACATTCATCTGCTTGGCCAAGGCTGTCGGTCACGGAGTGCTCCCAGGCATCTCTCTGAGGGGAAGGACAAGAGCCGCTGCTGAGAGTCCTCAAAGAGTTACAGGCAACCCCCCCTCCTGAATTATGGGTAACCACTCGGGCAGAGAGACATGCTGTCTTCCCTGGATAGACTCTGTGCGTGTGCTTCTCATTCACCTTCTCATTCTCATTCTCTAGAGAAGCCTTTAAAACATGGACTCCCTTCCTCAGGGGTCTCCCCTCTCCTCACGATTGTTCCCAGCTGCTCTTGCTTCCCCTCCTCCTCCTCCTCCTCCTCCTTCTCCTCATGGCTACCACTTGCTGGCTTGGCAGGCAGAGCGCCTGGGGACAAGCAGGCTGCGGCGTCCCCTGCCCCAACACCCACCTTGCCCAGGCCAGGGCAAAAGGCAGGGAAGAAAGCAGCTTGCAATGGGGAAGGGGAGGAATGAGTCCAGGGAGCCCGGCTAGGCCCGTGCTTCGTGCTGCCCCATCCTCCAGGAGCAGCTGAACTACAGCCCTTAACTTATCTGACCGCAGATCCTGAGGTGGAGGGGCAGCCCTGCCACCATCCAGAGTCCCAGCATGCACTGACTGCAATTCCTGCTACCTTCATGGCAGCTGTTGCTGTGAAGACTTGTATCTGGAGGGGACCAAATGGGGACGGCTACCCTAAGTTGCACACGGTGTACGCCTTGCCCAGAGGCCCCCGAAATCTGCAGCTGGCACTGCAGAGGGCCACAGGCTCCCCCACACCTGCCCCACGGCCTTCGAACCTCCTCGCCAATGTATCCCTGGGCAACCAGCTTCCAGGCTTTGCACCTTACTTACTGCTGAAAAGTGAGCCGCGTCGCTCGGAAAGATGGGCGTGAGGGACGAGGTGCCGAAGAGAGAAGAAGATCCAGAGGAAGCAGGTGCCGTGCGGTGGTTGACATACTGGTCCATGAAATGGGTGTCTAGGAGTGGCGGGTAGCTCTGGACCATGGGTGAGTCGTAGGGAAGTGGCTTTGCAATGAGGGAGGAGGGGTAGCCGTCGCCTGAGAGCTGCTTATTGCTCTGGAAATCTGCCTCTGCCATTAGTGCTCTTCGAACCCCACCGTAGCCGGACACGGCAGCAGAACCTGTTAGCAATGGAGCAACGGAGACAGTCAGCCGTGCAGAAGGCCAAGGAGGGGACAAGCTGGCACGGAAACAGTCACACGTCAGTATCTGAGCAGTGATGATGAAAGCTTTGTCGATTAATAGCATGAAGTCTGGTCAATTTAGCCCGTGTGTGTGTGTGTGTAGAGGTAAAACAATACTTCTTATTCATATAATGATTTAATTCATTGTATACCTCCCAATAGCCGAGGCTCTCTGGGCAGTTAACAAAAGTTAAAATTAGAAGTTACACACACACACACAGACACACACAGAGCCCAAATTAATTTAAAAGAACAAAACCATGACTGCAAATGCAACTGCTGTTGTTGAGCGCAGAAGCATAGCGGTGGTACAGAATAAATAACACCAATAACACAAACACAAGGAAGGACCCCCCCCCCCACCGCTTTGTTTCTGGATGATACCCACATATTCAGAGAAGGCGTCATCTTAGAAGAGGCGTTCCTTAGACTAAGGATGCTTCATTTAGGATGGTGCTTTCCTTCCACA
Organism: Varanus salvator macromaculatus; assembly: GCA_023646645.1. Classification (NCBI taxonomy): domain Eukaryota; kingdom Metazoa; phylum Chordata; class Lepidosauria; order Squamata; family Varanidae; genus Varanus; species Varanus salvator. The sequence continues at coordinate 3,050,293 of JAIXND010000621.1, forward strand.
TTCAAATGTACGAGCAATTGCACTAACAGCAGTAAAGAAACCAGATTTAGAATTCCCTTGGCAGCTCTATCCATTTTAGCTTGGCTTTGCCCATTTTCGTTTGTTCGGTTCATATTCTTTTTGTGTACTTGTTCATGTTAAGAAAATAAAAATTTTCAAAAAAGGAAAGAAAGGAAAGAAAAGAAACCAGTCATTAAAGCCTGCCATATGCTAACACACGGCAGAGCAAGGAAGTTAAGGTCAGTCCGGAAGCTACTCCAGTGAATGTGGATTAACTAAGAGGAGCGGAAGCTGTCTTAAAATCAAAAGCATGGAGGAAATTAGCTCTGAAAAGCTTTACTGTCACCTTGCTGTCTTTCAGCAGACCTTTACAATTATAACATCCATGGGACAGTAAGGTACATATAACGAGTGATATATATGGACATAAAATTCTATGCATTTTTGCAGATTTTATTATGATATACTAAGCATTGAAACCATCCTGAGATGATTTGGTGAAGGGCAGGATATACATTCTTAATAAATAAAATGTGATACAAATCTTTTTTTCATCTTCGACCTGCTACTGGTTTTTATTTTTCTTGTTTTATAATGTGACTTTAAACTTTTCGGTCGCATTTTACCATGGTTGCATTTTGGAGTTTTAATTGTTGTGACCTACCTAGACCCACCTATTTCATCAACAGAGAAATGTAAAAAGCACACAAACAAAAATTTACATAAATCACCAAATGTTATGTCTGAAAAAATAGGAAGCCAACATGGAAAACACTGGGATATAAGCAAGTTTGTGTGTGGATCCTTTGTAGAATTTAAAAATAAGGGATTCTGGGACCTAATGCAAGAGACAAACCTGTTCACTCAACAATGAGCTTGCTGTGCAAAGGTTTTTGCACATAGTCAATGGTCCAGGTTTTAATTATATATTAAAATCATTTAAAGTATATATTAAAATTTTATGTGTGTGTGTGTGTGTGTTTTTTTTTTGTTTTTTTTTAAAGGACCAGGCTTATAACAAAACGTTTACGGAGTCTTTCATTATTTTATTTCAGAACTGCTGTGTTGATTATAACTGTTTGTAGTTCTCTGCTGTTTACTTTTCGACTGCTGTATACATCTGTACTTTTTTGCCGAATACACTTTGCCAAATAGCTTCCCGTTGCTTCTGCAGTGTTTCCAATCAGTCCTACTTGAGCCTAATTTATTTGCTGTAATCTGGCTCCAGTTTTGTAATGGCCCAGGCTTTTCAGCTCAAGCAAACTTGGCTGCAATGTTTTACCATGCGTACTCTTTGAGCTGCTTTATTACTGAAATGTAGAACTGTACAACATTTCAGTAGTTTGGCTTGACTGTTCTGGGGAGAGCTGGGTTCAAATCTCAACAGAGCTACAGCGCTCACAGGGTGACCGATTCCTCTATCAGTGCAACCTCACAGCGTTGTCATAAAGAAAGCGGCAAAGGAAAGCGGTCACCCATTCATGCCATCCAGGACTCCTTGGAGGAAGGGAAAGTGTCCGAATAAAAACAGAGCCACTCATTCCTCTGTTAAAGTATATTTACCTGACATTGGGACGAAAGATGGCTGAGTCGTTGCAATGTTGCCCTGAAAGGAAAAACAGGACATCTTAAACATGAGACATTTCCCTCTCCTGTTTAGCAAGCTTGACTGGACAAGTCTTAATAATCCCAGGGAGATTAGGCTTTGTAATGAAAGATAGCTAGATGAATGTCAGGCTTTGCTTTGGCAGCTTTTTGGTCTTTATATTCCATCTTTCCACCCTGGGACTGCTTGCAAACTTGCCATGGCAGTGTAAATCAGAAGGAAACTGGACTGTTTCACAGGATGGCGACAGCCGGGACCTCCTACCCAGCCAGTGAACCGGCTGGAGGCGAACAATCCAACCTGCCCTCCAGCTATGCGTCTTCTGAAATCCTTAGCTGCAAATGACACTGCACAGAACTTTTCCGGTTACTTCCGGAGGAGGCGTTTATGGATCAATTCCATTACCCCAGTCATTCATGAAATTTTACAGGGCCTCCAGACAAGCAGCATCTTGTAACCCCCTGTCCCAGAATGTTTTTTCCACAAAAGAATCTGTTTTGAAAGAAAAAGATGAGAAGCTGCACGGCGACTTTTGACTAGTAGTGGTAGGAGCTCTCCGTTAGGAAGTACCTTGATCATCCTAGAAACAGACTTCTTAGACTATACAGAGGGGAAGTATACCTACAATATCCTAAGACTGGGAACCTTGCAGAAGATTTGGCTGCAGTGTTGACAGCCAGATATGGAGTTCTGCCTGGTTCCGATCTCAAGGGGACAAATTTAGCCCCGGTGTGGTGCTGGCCAGCATCAAGTGACGGTGAAGGAGTTGGAGACCTTCACGTGAAACCAGCCAATCGCTGCCTGCATTCTAAACTCCTTCCTATTAAAAGCAAGATAACTGCAAGGGCTCCCATTGGTCTCCAGCCTGGTGTAGGAGCGAACAGCCGCCCCCAGTCTGCAATATGCAAATTGCAAACAGGAGTTTCCTGCCATGGCAAGCAACCAAATTTAGAGGTCTGGATTTGAATTAAAATTTGCCAGTGTCAAGACTTCCTTTTGGTCCACACAGCTGAGCTTCCACCTGGGCATGTGCTGTTCCATGGAAATAAGCTGCAAGGCAGAAGCCATGCTTGAAAATAAAATGGAATAACAACGTTCACAACAAAGAGATGAAGGGGACTTGTTGTTTTCTTAGCAGCTTGGTCGATCCCAGACATGATGCCTCTGAGGAACACAGGAAGCTCACCTAGCCTTCCCTATGGAGTTCGCCAGGTGTGTCAGACTGGCTAGGGGATGCAGGTGATTGTCTCTCAACACACCTGAAGAGCACCAGGTTGGAGAAGGATGCCCTGGTGCAATTTTATAAATTCTTATCTTGCAAAAGAGAGGATTTTCTCTGTTCAGCAAACCTTAGTCCCAGTCCTAGCCAACTGTGTCCCCTTTTGGTCTGCAAGTTATCTGCTATGTGACCTCTTTGAACACAGGGCCCAAGACAGATACCTGTATTACTCAATGAGACTTATACCCAGTTTTGGCTGCTGCTCAGTATTAAATCAAGTTATGGGAGCGATCCAAAGACAAAGCAGTAAACAAGTGAACAGTGGAGCACAAAGGTATCAGTCCAGCAGTGGGTCTGGCTAAGGCAAGAGTGACCAAATACAAGCGAAACTCAAGACACAGGCAAGGAGACAGATAGGAGGAAGAATCCAGAAGCAGAGTCTAGTGTGAATCCACAACTGGGCAAGGGAGGAAAAACAAGGCACAAGGCACTGGAGCTGAAGGAACGGCATTGTTTTCAGCACAGGCTCGGTTAAAACTGAAGATGCGAGACCCTCCGAAGCCCCAGCCAGAATTCATCTGTAACTCCTTCACCCTCTGGCAAGAGTTCCACTCATGAGAAGCAATTCCCTTGGAGGAGTCCTGCTTGGAAACTCAAGGAAGTCCTGCTGGCTGCCATGCAAGGCAGCCATGCTCCTGGGGGTCAGAGGTTGGCCCACAACTCCCAGTCTTCCGATATTGGCTGATTTAGGGTGCTCTTGATGGTTCCAAGTTCTAGCTTAATCTCTTAGGAAACATCCTCTGGCGGGAATAAGAAGGCATCCTACTACAGATCTGGCTTGCGGGAAATTGGCAAATACAAGTTCTTTCTGCCCAAATTCTTTCCGGGATTTTGCTGACGTCATCCATCCTCAGGCACCTGCAGACCTCAGAGACATTCAGAGACCTCTTAAGATAACACATCTGTGTTTGAACAACATGCCAGGTTTGAACAACATGCCAGGTTGTTCAATTGTGGGTGCAGTTGGCACAAATTCACACAAACAAAACCACAGCTTGAGACAACTGCAAGTTTGGGGTCTGGGTATGCTTGATAGGGACTCTTAAAAAATATGTAGGATAGAGAAATGTGTTTTCTCCTCTTATTTATTTATTTTAAGTATTTGTATAGCATTCATCAGCCAACGGCTCTCTGAAGCAGTTTGCAATACTTAAAAGACTTATGAAGCACTTAAAACAAAAGAAAACATTTACACAGAGACCAAATAAATAATTCCAACACTGAGTCCCGTAAGCCTGACACATAGACTCTGTCGATCTACGTATTAAGCACATATTAAATAAACCCAGGCCGACAGCAAACCAGAACAAAAACCATATAAAATACAACATGTGTATGAAAACTGGTCATTAAAATATTGGAAAAATAAAAAGGAGTTTGCCTTTGGAGAGATGATTTCATAAATAGGGTCCCACAACTGAAAAGGCCCTTCCCTTGGTTGCCATCCACTTTATATATTTTTAATTATTGCAACTGTATGCTTCCCGTAGCCCAAGGGCTCTCTGGGGGCTCACACAGCATCTTGGAGAAGGGCCTCCAGTGATGATCTTGGTGCACAGGTAGACATACCTGGAAGGAGGTGTTCCTTCAGATATTCTCATTCCAAACTGTTCAGGGCTTTAAATGTTAGGGTTAAAAAGTAAAGTAAGGTAAAGGTTTCCCCTTGACATTAAGCCCAGTCATGCCTGACTCTCGGGGGCGGTGCTCATCTCCGTTTCCTGGCCGAGGCAGCCAGCGTCTGTCCGCAGACATTCTCCGTGGTCACGTGGCCGGCATGACTAAACACCGAGGTGCACGGAACACTGTTACCTGCCCACCGAAGTGGCACCTTTTTACCTACTTGCATTTGCATGCTTTCGAACTGCAAGGTTGGCAGGAGCTGGGACGGAGCAACGGGAACTCACTCCGTAGTGCAGATTCGAACCGGTGACCTTTCGATCAACCAGCCCAGCAGCACAGCGGTTTAACCCTCTGCGCCACCTGTAGTCCCTAAAATGTTAGGGTTAGCACCTTGAATTGGGTTCAGCTTCAAATGGTAACCAGTGTCAATAGCAGAGACCTGAGGTAAGATGTCCTTGACTTCTGGTCCCTGTTAGTAGCTTGCTACCTTATTTTAAACCAATTGAAGTCTCCGAACCATTTTCAAGGAAGTTCCACACAGAGCAGCACATTACAATAGCCCAAATGAGAGGTTAGCAGCACATGGGTCACTGTTGTCAGGCTCTACCTGTCCAGGTAGGAAAGTGGTTGATGTATCAGTCATGCTGATGGAAGGTGTTCCATGCTGCAGCATCTACTTAGGCTTCCAGAGATAACTCTGGATCTAGGAACATCCCCAAACTACAAACCCTGTCCTCTGGGGGGGAGTGTGACCCCACCCAGACAGGTTGAATGTCACCCCACTGGACAGGTGACCCCCACTACCGCCAACAGCACTGAGTCTCAATTTATTTGCCCTCATCCAGCCCATTACGCTGCCCAGACACTAGAGTGGCCACTGCCTCACCTGGATTAGATGAAAAAGAACATTAGAGTTGAGTGTCATCATCATATTGAGGCCATTTCAGCCCAAATCTCTGGATGACCCCCGACCTAAAGCCATTCCACCTGTCCGAACAGAATCAGTCTGACGGAATCAGACTGCCCTTGGTTTTCCAGAATGTCGCTGTACGTGTGCTAATTCAACTGAGCACTCATTGGCATCAGTGCAAGTAATGCACACTCACACAAATGCATTCAAACAAACCCACAGAGCCTTGTGAATCAAAAAAAACCCCCAAAAAACCCGGTCCGTGGCAAGATCCATATGCTGATTCACAGAGATGCAGTGATTATGTTTAGAAGAAACATCACTTACGCTAAGCCGAGAGCTGCTTGTCTGCCGCAAACGCTTTTCGGCCAGCAGATCCTTAACCGTGTGCTTTACGCGCACCCCTTGATAAACCCGTTTGCCATAGTCTGCAGAGACTAAACAAGGAGAGAAAGGGAGAGAACGAGGATGTCAAAAAGGGATGGAATTTCACAAAGACCAAGCTTGAAAAGTAAAGATCGTCACAATCCCATGACTTAATCTCTCACTCATATAGGAAATGCATTGTGTAGACAGACCTTTAGACTTTTCTAAACACTTCTCACAAAACTTCGTACACTTTTTCATTTCTCTTAAAACATGAACGTCTGTTGGCAGTGTTGCACCGTTGTGGCATTTTTGCTGCAATTTCCCCAATCTTAATGCAGGTAACATGTTATTTTCGTTAACAGTCATGTTTTTGTGTGCACATTTCCCAAATAGACATATCTTCATAAGCAGCTTTGATTGGAGAACTTCAATGCAAAAATTTTAGGATGTACACACTACAACAAATAGCTGAAGTCTGAATCATGCATTGATTTGAAAGTATGAAATTAAGGTCAGTTCACACTAAAATGTGAACTGAAAGAATTTCTTCCCTATCTGAAATATCGCTTGTGGTTTTACTGTATTTTTAAACAAAATGAATATGTAATAATGGTTTCTGAATGAGTAACCCTTGAGGGGGCAGTGGTAAATTGATGAATAAGTCACTTGAATTGGCTAAGAGCAGCGTCTTTTCTTGCCTGTAATTGCACAGTGTGGAAAGAACTGCATGCGGACTCTACGACAAAAGGGTGTTTTTTCCACCCATGAAAATGCTAATTGCCCTCCTCTGGATTTTTCTGAGCAGTGCCCTTAAATATGCCATTTTGTCTGTAGGTTTTGCTTTTAAGTGTGCCCAGTCCTGTCCCAGCCAGCCTAAGATAATCAGGCAGCTTCCCTTTCGTTCCCTTCCTTGAGGTCAGCCCTGGAAAGACCATGCACCTATGAAGACCAACATGTTGCTTTTAGTCAAATGTTGCAGACAGGAATTTGAAGTTCTATTTAATCCTTTCAAAACAAAAAAGAGGAGCGTTTCCTGAGCTAAAACAAACACGTATGCGTCACAATGTAATTCTTTCATCTTTTAAAATTTTGGTTTACTGTGCTAAATTTAGCCCGTTTTGTGGCTTGCCTTGTAAGCATTTGCTCTGCCTAAATTGCTATGGCAGTTTGGCTTTGTACAATGGGATGGTGGCGCTTCTGCAGGAGCTTTTTCCCTGCAACTAATTAGATAAGTTGATGAAGACACTGCTGCCAACAACCATCAAGTTCCTAGCTCTGCCCACATCTTTTGGGTGGCAGGTTGCTCTTGGAAAACAGCATTTCCAAAAATACCTGGTCTGTATTGAACTGTCACTTTACAAACATGTTTGTTTGCTTCCAGTTTTTAAGGATTTCAGAAATGATATTGCAAAATTAGACTTCACCAACCAAGAGACTTGAGAAATCATGGATCTGCCAGGAGGTGAAGGTGACAGTAATTTGTAAACAGAACTACAAATTCTACTCCTTCCATCTGTAAATGATTGAGAGCAAGAGAGCTTTTGCTAGGCTACTGTTCAGAGCAGACTTCTCTGCCCTAGTCCCTTCCAAATGTCGCTGGCTGAGGATACCAGAAATTATAGTCCAACACATCTGGGGTACTGGTTAGGGACACTGCTATATAGCATTGCATGGGAAAATGTTGTTGTTCCTACCAGCTGTTGACTTCTCTCTGACTTACTGTGACCCCATGAATGAATGCCCTCCAAAGCATAGATAAAGACATATTTTAACCCCTCTCTCAAAATACTAGAATTTGGGGTTGTACATTGAAACTGATTGGCTATCAATTTAGGACAGATAAAATACCTATATTGCCCAATAGCTAAAACTGTTTGGATGATTCAGGACAACAAAAACCCTAAAATGCAACACAACAAAATATAATATTGCTCCGCTTGGAGAATCTTCGGACTAGTATAGCAGAATATAAGTTGAATGAATGAATGAAACAGAAGTTTAAATGTACAGTATAAAATAAAAACACAAGCCAAAATAAAACATAGCCATGAAGGATTGGGTGAACAACAGGAATTAATCATGATTGCTTTGACAGTTCAGTAAAGGCCATGGGATGTTCAGAGTCAGAGCCACAAGCCAAGTGGGGTAGCCAGCTTGCTCGGATGCTTTTGGAGCGGTCGCCCAGTTTGTTGGCCGCAAACACCCCCTCCCCCCGCCCTTTTCTGCTGCCTCTTCGACTCAGCAACCAATGTGGGATTCCCAGCCGTGTGTTCTGAGAATCTGGGAAACATTTTGTCATGTTGCAGGCACCAATCACCGCTCTGATTATGTCCCAGTTTCACCTCTGGAAAAAATATTTTAAATGCTTGAAAATAGTGTTCTGGCTCATTATCAAGGCATGCAGTTATGGAAGATGAATAATTTTGAAAATGCTTGAGTCACAGTAACATGATGCTGATAATAATGATTTTTTTTCCTGAGGTACCACTAATCCAAATAAAGCAGGCTAGGATACTGTTTCTTCCTTACTTTTTGAATTCACTATAATTCTGTTGGGTTCTACTTCCTCCCTTCAATTTTTGTGAGCCATTCAAAGAGCTTTGGCTATTGGGTGGTACCAACATGAAATCAGTGAGTTTGGAGCTGCGACTTTTCTGCCGTGAATGCAAGTGTGTGAGCAAGTAGTGCCTTCTTAAATGTTCCCAACACCCTGCAGTCACCTGCCAAATGGCAAAATATGCTGATTGCATTTGTTTTGCAAAAGCCTGTCCCACTGTAAAAGCCATGAAGATGTCTGCTCTGTTTGAGAAGCATTGTCTTATGGTATGTTATCAGTGGGTACCACAGAAGCTCCGATGCAGGTGTAATGGCAGGACACACACAGGATGGCTCCTTATAGTGCACATGTGTGTATTCAGGTGCAGAAGCACTAGGTCCATCCACCAGAGCCCCATTCAGAGTGCATTTGCTCTTTTGGTTAAGACGACTGGAGAACATGTGAAAAAGCAGACTGTGCACCACATGGCATTCGTGTGTTAGCACCTGCATGCATCACACATGCTGAAGACTAGCTGCATCGTCCGTTGATGCAGAAATTAAATGAAGAGACTCTCCATGGAGAGAGCTGAACCCTGAAGACTGACAATACCAGCAGAGGACACACGTATCAGTTTAACAAGGTATCCCATAAAATCTAAAACAAGGTTCTGTCATCAGAAAATACTGATTATCCTTGGGAAAGAAAGATCTATGTTTAGTCAGCATGCTTCCAGACAAGGGTTTTAGCGTTCAATTGCTTTGCCTTGTTTGTGGAATTTTACCTGGCATGGGGACAAGCAGGGACAGAATAATTTATCTTCCATTTGTAGTCCTCCAGCGTTTTCCCACTTCTTTCAACCTTTTTCCTTTCCATAAAGGAAGGGAAAGATGGGGATCGATGCACACCAGCTTCTGACTTGGGATGCTAGGAGTCTTCCATTGGGAAGCCCCCCTAATTCTGGAATCACCTTTGTCAGCTCAGCCACAAAATCTGTTAGGCAATGCAGCTCCAGGATTCAATGCTGTTTCACCCTGTTTCCCATTCATATCACACAGATATTCCGAACTAGCATTATAGAAAGCCAGGGTGTTTTATTAATTTTCATGTGCCCAGGTGTTCCTAGCAAAGGTTTCTTCTGAGATTTATGTGTGCGTGCATACAAGTTTTTAAAGAAAGATCTAACAGGATCCTCTGACTGTAGATATCAGTTTGGTAATCCTTAGAACAACTTTGCAAGCAGGTCAACAGGATTCTGATACTGCAGGTGAAGGCTGAGTAATTGCAGCTTGCCTTAGGCTGAAACCACATTTGCACTGAAACAATGTTTGAACTTGGGGCTTCGCAGTCTCTTAGTTGCCAAGTTGTTAGTCTTGGAACTGACATGAAATACAACCGAGGTTCATTTTCTATCTTATGCTTTCCATCTACAGAGACAACATAATACAGCCATATGCTTCCATTGTTCAAAGAAGGCTTTTCCAGGTAATTCTCACATACAGCATCCCAGTGGTACTTACCAGTTTCCATGGTCCCAGGTGACAAAGTACTCTTCTTTATTCAGCAGGATAATCAGTCTTCATGAATTTTCCATTTGAGACTGACGAACCTGCTTAGGTCAAGCTCAATTTTGAGCTAGATGGAAATGTCATTTTCCGCAATTTTAGAGGATGACTCCAAAACGACTCACCAGGGATTTGGATACATGCAAATCCTTTGATGTCTGTTTAGATGCAATTTGCATGGCCAGCGAGGAGCTTGCTGAAAGGGTTCTTTCAGTGGACCGAAAAGATACTTTGGAGGGGGAGATAAATAAATGGAGTGAGTGTTTATATATAAAATAAAAATTCATGCTATTTAATACTTTTAACTTCAAATTTCTCAAGTCTTTTAAGGTTACTCAGATGTGTTTGCCTGGGTTATCATAACAAAGCTTGTTGTAAACTGTCCTGAGACACCAGTAATGGGATGGTGTATAAAAGCTTTAAATAAATTAAATAAAATAAATAAAAAGCATTTGTAATCCAAAGGAAAGACCCTTTTAGCATTGAAGACCATCTTACAGTGCATCCCATGTATGTTTACTCAGATGGAGATGCTACTGAATTTGAAGGGTCCTTCTCCTTGGTAAATGAACAGCCTTCCAGCACAGCCTTATAAATGTCTACTCAGAAGTCCCATTGAGTTTCATGGGAGTAACTCCAAATAAAAAGGAACAAGGTTGCAGCTCTTCACACTTTGCCAACCAACTTTGCAGGACAAGTTAAAATATCATTCTAAAAAGTCCAGATAAATCTGAAGCCCAGTAACCTGTCCAATTTCTTGAAGCATCCCAATGTAAAAACAAACCAACAAGTAAAAGATACAGAATCGCTTTTTCTGTATTTGTAACAATAAGAGTGGAATTTTTCTGCATATTTTCAAATAATTAAGGGTCTTAGGTTTGTTTGTGTGAGCTAATTGTTGCTAAATAAGAGGGCTGTATCTGGATCTAGTCATACCTACACCAGGCTAATTGAGTTCAGTGGGACTTCAGTTAGTTATGACTAACCTGCTCCATTGATTTCAATGGGAATGCTCTGAGCATAACTAAGCTGGCATTCAACCCACCCTCTTCAACATAAATGATCAACTTGATGCATAGTCCAATGGTTTGTGTTTATTCTTCTTCTTTCATAGTGAACTGCAGCTGCAAAAGGCTGGGATGGTACAAAGAACATGCTGTTTACACAAGTCCTGGTATCATTTCCCTTTTCTGGTGTAGGACTCAATTACAGGGCAGTACATGACATACCATGTTGCAGAACAAAGCAACATTTGTATACTCTGTCAAATTTCAGTGAACACAATGTGAAAACAAATTCTACTCCCAAGGGAATCCCCCAAATCCCTGGAACCAGCTAGAATCAGGAGCTTAGTCACTTCTTGATCAGATTGGAGCTCTTTGCAAGCAGTGAAAAAAATTCAGTTTCCCTAGAGATCAGTAACAATATCTGAGTTTAACAAAGCATCCTAAGGAAGACTATCAACTTGTTCAATCATCTTAAGGCATTTTTAACTTAGCAATCTTGGAATCATGGGTGTGATAAATAGGGAAATGATGCTTTCAATCCTCCTTCAAAGCTACTGTTTTCATTTTCTGTGTGACAACAAATCTGAGAGATGGTTCCCAGCAAAACCATTAAGTGTGTGGCCAGGGGCTTAGGCTAACCCTGCCCTATAGATGCCCAGGGTAACTGAACTTTAGAATAAACTCCACCAATTCCTGCTGCCACCACTAGATGCTGATTGGTGTTTGATGCAAATATTTAGAAGTTTGTGCTGTGCATAGCAGGTCCACTTGGATATTATGCCTATGCATTACTTCCTCTGTTGTTGGTTGCTCAGCATTACAATCTCTTGATTGCAGATGCATTCCAGAAGTTTTTATTCATAGATTGTCTTGGCCTTAAGAAGATTTTTTTCAAAAGCCCTGCTGGATCAGATTAATGTTCTGTCTAACACTTTGCTGTGCACAATGACCAGTGAGATGCTGAAGACATCTAAAGTACTTTTCAAACAAAGTAGAGTACAATGTCTAAGTAAATCATAATATAGAAAACTCTTAATTCGTTAAAAATGCACATCTTAAAATAAGCAGCTAAAGTGAACATCACAGTTCAGTGTAGGGGAACAATGAATAAAACATCGATTGAAATTTAATCTCGAGGCTGTGAATCCCATAGATTTAAGTACAAGTTCTATGAAAAACTTCCTCCTTCTGTCTATTCTAAATCTCCCACTAGACAATGCTGGGATCTAGGGGTTTTTTCCATCTCTCCTATTTATAGTCTTTTCCGAATTATATTTGCTTTCGCTCATCATCATCACCATCATCATCCCTACTAAGAACTTCAATACACCGCGGAATCATTCGATGAGGAAGACGTGTTCCCAGCCGGACCAAATACCGCAACACTCTCTTCATGTTTTGATAGCCTAACTAGCCCGCCTCTCCTGCGACGCGATTGGCTGTCCGGACGGCCCCTGGCGCTATAATTGGCTGAGGGATGCCGTTCATCCGGTTTACCAGGTCGGGGAAGTTGCCTTCGTGCTGGAAGTGGCGGGGGGCGGGGGGGAGGAAAGCTGGTGGTAACTATGGAAACGGGGCCTAGTGTCAGCCCCCGAGCCACGGTTCGAGGCCCGAAAGCTTTCTTTATTCTTGGTGCTGCCGCCGCTGAGCTCCCGGGTGGGAGGAAGCGGGGGCCGCCTTGCTAGCTCCTGCTTCGTCCTACTCGAAGCCCCGGGTGGGGGCGCGTCGCTAGGCACGGGCAAGCAGAAGGGGGCGGTGAGGAGGACAGGCTTCATATATGGCAGGGTCGCCTTGGCCTTCAGGGGCACTTTGAACTGAGAAAGGTAAGGGGCCGTGCCGCGGAACACCCCTTTTATGTCCTTCAACTGAAATGTAGGCCTATGCTTTTATTTGTAGCCCTCCCTATCCTTTGGTCTCAAGGCAGGCTGCAGCAGCTTCACCATCATCCATGGATTAGATTGAATGGCTTGCAATTTAAGTACTTTCTGGTTTGGTTTTCCTTCACCGCCAAGGGAAGTGAATACGCGGAGTTGAAACCAGGTTGATTGTGCCAAAGTTGAACCATGAAACGGGGGGCCTCGTGTTTGCACGTGGACTCACTTGCTAGCTGAAGACTGGGGGATTATTACAGTAACTAACTTAACTAAATTTGCTGGGGTTAATGAGATAACTAATCTGAAACGCTCTGCTCTTGAGCACATGGTGTCAGGTATTATTATTTTATGATTGTATTTAAGCTTGTTGTCAGTGCTTATGTATGACCTGCTTTGTGAGTCTCATCTGAAAAAGGGCATCTAAATACCTTAAATAAAGGAATAGCTTGTCTTGATTTTTATGTAACATCTCATTTTACACTGGGTCATGCCTCATGCAATCCTATGCATGACTTTTCAGAAGTAACTCCTATTGAGTTCAGTGGGACTTTCTATGTGTAGACATAATATACAAAATACATTAAGTATGGATTCCTGTTTTGCCTAGTGCTTGGATTTCACTACTAAGCTTTTCCGTTTTAAAGCAAACAAAACATTAGTAGCTGTTTGAACTAGAATGGCAAATATTAATTTAAAAAAAATATTAAATTTGAAATTATGATTCTATGCAGAGGTCACAACTTCAAAAGGATTGCAAGGAATGTTTCTTGCAATACTTTATAAATTAAAAATTTAAGCAGGGCCAGAAATGGGCCCTACACCCCAGTCCATAAATGTACATTTATTTATTTATTTAAAACATTTTTATGCCGCCCCCATCACAACGAAGCCTTGGGGCAGCTCACAACAGAAACAAAATACATAAATAACAATGTAACAACAACAAAAATTTACATGCGGCTCTGGGAATCGCATCTCAAATGCATGGGAAGTTGGGAATGAGGGAATACAGGAAAGGTAAAGTTTTCCAGGTGCTTTTCTAAAACCATAAAATCCCAAGGAATTTTATGCTGGTTGGGAAGCATGGAGGAAGGGGAATCATCACTTTATCCTGATGTGCCTTTTGTTTTAATCTCTGTTGAGTTAATTTTTATTGTGATATAGGCTAACAGAAAGGCTTCCGTTCTTTTTCTGGGAATGTAAGAAAGATTGTTTCTATTCTGTCGTCTTCCTCCAGCACTCTTACCATGCCTCCTGGGAAGGTGGGCAGTAAGGAAACCTTGGTTCTGCAGTGTGAATGGGAGATGTGCAGCTTTGTGGCCTCAAAGATGGAGGAGTTCTGCGAACATGTGTCAAAGCACCTGCAGCAGCATCTCTGCAGCAAAGATGAAGATGATGAAGTGGATTCTCTTGGTAAGCGGCAGAGGGTGCAGTTAAAAAAAAATATGCAAGCAGTCCTGAAGTGGCTTTTAATATAAGTTACTGCATTGCTCTCTGAAAATCATTTTTTTCCCACACTTTCCAGATTTCCTACCCCTTTCTTCCCAAAATGATCGCACTGACTTTCTTGATTGGATTAATAGAAAATAATTCATTAGAACCAATGGGGAACCTGAGTTTGCCTCAGTGTTTCCCGAACTGGAGAACAGGCTGTCTAGTTTGATGTTGGGCAAAGCTGTGTGGAGTGCAGCGGTTTTGCTTCTGTTAGGGCAGTAGCCCTGTAAGCAATTGGAATTTGTCAGTGTGGCTATGATCAAATAGGACTACAAAGGATGAATTTAAGGGATTTCAATGTTATGATCCACTTTCCTTGGTGATGAATTTAATTAGCCTCTGAGGAATATAAGTTCCTGGCATGGCAGAACTTAAACAGTACAGGAGTTAGGAAAATTTACCCAGTATGGCTTTTTCATGAGTAGTGAGCAAGCTCAGATTAGCTCAGAAAAGGGGGCACAACTGATAGTTTGAGAAGCATGGAATTACACCTTTTTTAAATGAAAGCATTTAAACAGTCCTAAGTGGGAGGAATCTATGCTTTACAGAAGGCAGACAAGTTTTTCCATCCCCAGCGATGGAAGAGAGTATCTCTTGAAAGTTCTTTTAGTTTGTGCATCCATGCCTCAGCTCTGCCAACTTCCATCTACTTGTCCCAAGTAGGAATTTCTCTGTTTTTGCCTTGCAGAAGAATATACCTGCCTCTGGCAGGAGTGTGGGTTCTGTTCTCCTGAGAGCCCTGCTGAGCTGGTCCGCCATGTTTACTTCCACTGCTACCACACCAAGCTGAAGCAGTGGGGGCTGCATGCCTTACAGAGCCAGGCAGACTTGACCCCCTGTCAGCTGGACTTCCAGAGCCGGAACATAATCCCCGAGATCCAGGAGAACTTCCTCTGCCTCTGGGAGTACTGTGAGGTGAGAGATGCAGAATCGGGATGAGAGGTACATCTGAACTGTCAGCTGAGGGTCATGCTTATTAGAACCCCCAAGGGGAGGACAGCCAGAGTCTAAGATGCAGCAAGTAGAGATGTGTGCAGAAAACCTGATCTCTTGTGTCCTTCCCAGAAATTCACCACAGTGGCCATAACAGCAGTGCTTATGGCAACTGTGCGTGTTTCCCTGCAAACTTGGTTGAAGGGAGACTGGTGACACTATACCATTCATTTCCCTGCAAGAGTCCTCCTCTAGAGTGGGGTGGGAGGTAGGAAAAAGCTGGAATAGAGTGGTGCCAGATTTCTTTTACCAAAAAATGCCTGAGCCCATGGTGAGGAGGAGACATGGCTCCAGTGTAGGAGGCACTTACGGTCACACAAACACTCTCTATTGCACTGAAAATAACTTTTTAAGAATATGGACAAAGGTCAGTCTCCATTCATTCATTTTGAAGAGCTGCTGATTCGGAGCATGAGAGCCCTCTTGCAGCCAAAGCAGTCTCCGTGGTTTATAGGTTGAAGAAAGGGCCACAGTGTGAGAGAGAATATTACTATCTCTTTTCCTCTGAACTTTGGAACCCTTTTCCACATGGATCTCAGTGCTGATTAAGGCTAAAAAACCAACATAAAATACTTCGGGATTCCCTCCTGTTTATCTTGTAGAAGCTGCTACCCCCCACAACCAATTCAAGAGACTCCTTAGTAAATCCCCCCTTTTTTTTTAATGAAAAAGAGATTTTTATTGTAGTAGAAGCATTTGATTGATTGATAGCCTGCTCTATTACAGAAGTGCTTCTGATGTCTTAAAGATAGCTTGTCTTGCTTGCTGTTTTGCTGCCCCATTCACAGTGCACTAGGAAAACATTCTAATTCCTCTGACTTCCTTTTAGCGTACCTTTGATAACCCTGAGTGGTTCTACAGGCATGTGGAAGATCACAGCTTCTGCACAGAGTACAAGTCCGTTGGGAAGGAGAACCACATGGTCTTCTGTGGATGGAAGGGTAAGAGTTAGGCTTGTATTAACTTTTGAGGCTGGTGGGGTGGGGGAAGTTTGGTGTGCACTTCAGCAGGCCAAAGTTTCCTTGTTTGCCGCATCTTTAATTCTGAAACCTCCCCCCCATTTTCTAGAATTTTAAATGAAGTTCTCATACTTGTATCAAATCGTACATGATAATATCCTGATACCTGCATATAACATCACATTGTTCAAACTTTACAAATATTAAATGCCTGTTCATGTACCAGTCTGTAAATAATACTTCAATAATTCAAAAATGTTGACCAGCCTTTCTCTAGACAACATTAAATGAGTGTGGTTTTTCCTGTGGGGTGGGAGAAATGACATTTGGACAGGAAACAGCATCATTTACATTGCTGTCTGTGCAAAACGGCCCTCTGCCTTTTGGTTCATATGAAGGGTGTGGGATAGGCTCACCTTGACATATTCATGCAGGTAGAGATAGAACCCCATATCCCCATGCTTGAAAAAAATCATTTGAGAAGCGTATTGAGGTGGGTTTTGGGAGTCCCTGCATGAATCAAGCCATTTTCCCACACTGGTATGTGAACCGTGCAAGTCACTCCCTGCTCTTGTACATGTTTGGGATAAGTCAAGACCCAGAGCAGTGTCTTTTTGGCTCTAGATTGTGACTGTACCTTCAAAGGCCGGTGTAAATTGCGAGAACACCTGCGCAGCCACACGCAAGAGAAGGTGGTGGCTTGTCCAACCTGTGGTGGGATGTTTTCCAACAACACCAAGTTCTTTGATCACATTCGCCGGCAGACTGCTTTAGAACGTAAGTACCTGAGGAACCAATATGCAGTGCCAGAATAGCCACCAGTGTCTGTGGGCGGAGGCTGTGGGATTATAGTGGGGAAAGTTCTTTTTTCTGATCTTGTCCAAAGCATGTGGCAAGTTCTGCTTTTGCTTGGCTTTTCTGAGCTTACATCTCCATCTGCCAGGACGGTCAAGTTATTTTTTTGCTCTTCAATGTGCATTTCCTGTACATATGTGGCAATATCATTAATATCAGTGTTGCCATGTTGAGTTGGCATTGTTTTCACACTGAACAAGGTACCCCCATTTTTTTTTTCCTCATGTGAACGAAGTTATGTCTCCCGTTGGCCCCTCTCTCCTGCCTCTTTCTGAAAGCCTAGACTGTTTATTTCTGGTAGGTGTGTTGGCAGTTGGTAGCGATGCAGAATGGCCATTAAAGCCTCATCTGTTCACTGGAGTGTAAAGTACATGTCCAGATTATCTCAGTGGCAAGAGTTTGCTATCTGGATTCCAGTCAGACAAAAATTGGCTGTTGAATTTGCAGAAGAGCTTGGCCATATTCGCAAGTTAATAGTGGCATAATAGGATTCAAAGCAGCTTGTTGTGTTCTTCATGAAAACACCTGAGTAGAGCGGGATCTCATTTTGTCAGAAGCCGTATAGATGGTTTGGCAGTCTCCCAAACAGCAGTTCCCTGATGCCTGGATTTTGCAATAATAAGCTCCAGAAATGGCCTGATGCCCAGGAAGAAGTGCAAGTTGCCCGAACCGGCTGCGGCCCTAGGCTGCTGGGTCTCTTCCTCCTGTCTTTGTTCCGTAACTCCCGCGTCCGTATTTGCTCCCTCCAGAGCAGCGATTCCAGTGCTCCCATTGCTCCAAGAGGTTTGCAACCGAGCGGCTGTTGCGCGATCATATGAGGAACCATGGTGAGTGAGGCAGGATCGGCTTTCCCTGCCCCCTTTCCCTGGCTTCCCCTTCCCAGTGGTGACCTCTTCTCTCGTTCCTCCTGAGCAGTCAACCACTACAAGTGCCCCCTGTGTGACATGACCTGCCCTCTGCCCTCCTCTCTGCGCAACCACATCCGCTTTCGACACAGTGAGGAGCGGCCCTTCAAGTGCAATTACTGTGACCACAGGTAAGTGGGGGATGGCTGGGGGGAAGGATGCCCAGGGCACCTAGAAATTCCAGGGCCAGGTGGGCCTTCGAGCTTGAGGAGGAAAGGGCATTTTTCCAAGTGAAATTCTAATGCTTATTCTTCGTGTTGGAAAAATCAGTTGGTTGGTCTTTTTCCTAAGACTCAGGCAACAGAAAAGAGGGTCCAGGGTTAAATGAAATGGAAACACAGAGACAGCTGCTCAAAACATACCACTTCAGGCCAAACCCTGGACTCCCGGAGCTCCATAAAATCCTGAATCTACCCAGCTAGCTAACATGGGTTAGATAGGCAGAACATAATGGGGAAAGTGTCTGTATTTAATTCACGTTCTAGCTCAAAGGCTGATCACTTGAAGCAGCCTTCCCTGTCCTTGTTGCCGTCCAAAGCATCTGAAGGGCACATCCCCCCTGGCCTCTGGCTGAGGTTAGTGGGAATAGCAGGCGATCCAAATTATCTGGAAACAACCTTCCTGGGAAAAGCTGTTAGACCCACCTTGTGCTGTTCTCTGAGGGAAGTGCATTTATCTATACTCACAACATTTGTGTGTGGTGCTGTTGTGGTTGTTACATTGTATTTATATCTTTTTCCTCTTGTGAGGAATGGGATATAAAATATTATAAATACATAGAAACAGAGCGAGTCAGAAGGGGCCTCCTGGGCCATCTAGTCTGACCCTGGGCTCCAGCCAGCTCCACTCATGACAAGTCCACCATGTGCATGTCCAGTCTACTTTTGATCGCCCTCACCAACGGGGCCTCAACGACCCCCTGTGGAAGCCCATTTCATACCCTCGGGAAGGGCTTCCTGGCATCTAAATGGAACCTTGGTTCCCATAATAAACAAGATAAAAATATCTAGTCTTTGCACTACACTGTTAAATCCTTTCCTTTGCTTTTTCCTTCCAGCTGCAAGAATCTCATTGATCTACGAAAGCACTTGGATACACACAGCAAAGAGCCAGCCTACCGCTGTGAGTTTGAGGCCTGTAACTTCAGTGCTCGATCCCTCTGCTCCATCAAACTGCACTACAAGAAGGTTCATGAGGTGCGAAGGAGTTGCAGAGCCTAGAGCTGTTTTTCCTTTGATTTCCAAAATAATGTGGATGCCTGAAGGGCTGCTAGAATCCTTGGAGAATTCCTATAGGATGTGGGCATGGCAAGAAAATGCTGTGAGCTATGGATGGAAGGAAATTTATTTAGTTTTGCAGCAAAAAGGTTTAGCACAGAGCCAACTCATCATTTGCACCTGATAATTTTGTCCTTGGAAAATCCCCTAAGTCACGGGAAGAAGCTGTGCCAGCCTCGCCCTTTCATGGCTGGGTATCCAACACTGACCTTCCTTTGACTTGAAGGGTTTCACTAAAAATGTTTACATACTTTCAAGCCTGTCTTTGTATCCGTTTTGTCTTAAGTATTTGTCCTAGAAATCAAAATTATGACAGCTGATGTTCAGGATGCTGAATTTCAAGCACAGGGCTTATTTCTTTTGATCAATGATATGCTGACAGAATTTGCTGCTTTGAAAGCTCACCGAATCTGAAATAGAGAGCCTTTTTCCTGGTTTACACATAAGAAGCCACTGTAGAGCTTCTTGTCATGGTGGCTACAGCCCTCTGAATATTTGGAGCACAGCATAGCGTCTCGTTGCGCCTGAGCCTGGCAAGTGTGGGTTGTGGAGGTGCTTGGTAGGCCACCCGCAACCTAGAATGCAAGCCACCCTTCTCAGCAGTTCTCTGCCCTCGCAAGGGATTAGTAGAAGCTTAGTGCAGTGGCCTGGCACCCCGACAGCCTGCCTGGGCCAGCAGGCCCCGGTGGGTCGCATTTGCCTTGTGAACTAGGCCTGTTGCTAACGAACTTTGCATGACGTTGGGTCTCCTCATTGCGTCCCCGCAGGGCGACTCGGAGCCCCGCTACAAATGCCACGTCTGCGACAAGTGCTTCACCCGGGGGAATAACCTGACGGTGCACCTCAGGAAGAAGCACCAGTTCAAGTGGCCTTCGGGCCACCCTCGCTTCAGGTATGCAGGCTTAGGGCTGGGCCCAGACGCTGCCGCCTCCCCATTTCACGGCCCAGGTCTGCAGACCATGGCGTCAAGCAGCCCTTTGGGGAGTGGGCTCCAGCAAGCTGGTGGGTGCTGCTTTGTATTCAAAGTGCTTTGCAGGTGCGGTAGGGCTGGCATTTGCCAGGCTGTTGAAACCTCTTAAATCAACTTTCAGGTTCGGGTTGATAAAATGCAAATGAGGGTAGGTGGTGACACACCGTGCTTTTGCCTTGAACGCCCCCCCCCCCCGCTGCAAATTGGCTGGGACCACTGCATGTCTGAACGTTCAGTCCAAATCTTGAGCGGCTTTTTTCTGGACTGGAGCGGAGCAAGCAAGGAGACTGAGGTTTGCCGCCTGTCTCTCTGCCACATCCCCGAGGGTTCCTGCGGTGCAAAGCAAGTCAGAGGCAGTCACAAAGAAAAGCCGCTGTGGCAGCTGGACCCCGGGGCCTTGTGGCAGGTGGGCCAGTGCTGATGGTGTCTCGGCCATCTACCTTGTCCCCACTTGGGTGAAAGAAGGCAAAGCTTTCGTCTCTGACCCCAAAGCCTAGGGACAAAAGCAGAACCTCTGCTGTTCCTTAGGACAGCTGGATGGTGGGAACGGGTATTTGGGCAGCCCAGAGATTCCTCGGTACTCCATTTTACACAGGGATCCAGAAATGAAGCCCAAATCAAGCCTTTTCTGTAAAACCCCCAGTTCGGAGTGCACTGCACTTGGCACAGCAGTCGGCCTTGCTTTGGCACAGTAAAATGTTTGTTCTTCTGTGGGCAGAAGTTTGACCCATTTCCTGCTACACTGATATCTAGACAGGATGGTGAATAATTGTCCGTTGGAGCCAAATACAGACTCCAAGGCATTTTATCACCTTGTGGTACAATTTCCATATAAAGAATCATGGTAATTTGCCTAAGAGGTGGCATGCCAGCTTCCCAGCATGTCCTGTGGTTCCGTGTGAGCCGCTCATCCCTCTCTCTGCCTTCTCTGCGTCGTCTGGTGTTTTGATATCCCCGCGCCTTCCCTTTATGGCATGCAAACCACTGGCGTCCATGCTCCATAGCAGCATGCTATGATGGCCGGGAGCCCCGCTTATTCCTCCCTCTGCAACCCCATGTAGGTACAAGGAACACGAGGATGGCTACATGCGGCTACAGCTGGTACGCTACGAAAGTGTAGAGCTGACGGAGCAACTCCTCAAGGACCGGGAGAAGCAGGGGGAGGTGCTGGGTGATGCGGCCCAGTGCGTGGTGCTGGCGGGGGCCGAGGGCGGCCTGCAGGGAATCGTTCTCGAGCCCCCGGCGGAGGAAACTGCTGACGTGGACTTGCAGGTGGCTGTGCCTCCCCCGGGCCCCGCTCAGCAAGATGCCGACGCACCCCCAGACCGGGAGCCGAGCACACCCTCCAGCCCCATCATCCGCGTGGTGAGCAGGACCAACGAGCGCGGGGAGAGCGAGACCGTGTACTACGTGATGGCCAACGCACCTTTGGAGAGCCGAGTGGCTGTGCCCGGCGGGCTGACCACCGAGACAGAGGAGAATGTCATGGACAGGCTCCAGAAGACGGCGGAGGAACTGGGCATTCAGATTGTATGAGGCAGCAGCCTGGGTGTGGAACATCGGGCCCTGGGCCCGCCCCGGCTTCTGCCGCTGGTGGGGGCTGCGGAAGGCCCGCTTCAGGTTTCCCGGCCTCCTTAATGCACATTGCGGGAGCTGAGGGCGGTCAGCTGTGCTCCCCGCAACAGTGTGCAGGGGACCTGTTTGTCCCGGGCTCCGTGCACACGGGTGTTCCTTTGCCCTGGGAGCCGTTGCACCTGCTGGTGCTTGGGGAATCTGGCAGAGGAAGAGGGGAAGCCCCAGAGCTCGGGACAAGGGCTGCTTTGCCAGAGAGCTCTTTGGAGAATGGCAACCAGCTGTGCTTTGGAGCCCTTCCAATCAGTGCAGAATATTGGGGGCAGTTTGAAGAGCTGGGTATTCCAGGAGGCTTATTCCCCTGCTTGCCTATCTTGGATCATTCTGGTGTCCCGCCAGAAATGTTCCCGTTTCTTTCGTCTCCATCCCGGCCAGTCCTCTTCCTTGCCATGAGCCCCATACTCGGACTCAGTCGTTCCTCTGCTGCATGTCTAACCACTAATCCCCCTTTTTAAGCCTCGTTTGTCTCAAGCCTGCCTGTTGGTTCCAGCACTGATCTTTCGGTGGCTTGCCTGTTCTATGAGCGAGCAGCCAGAAGCATTGAGAGCCTGTTTTCAGTTGCTACTCCAGGGTTAGTCACTTCCTGCCTTCATTTTCTTTTTAAATTTCACTGAGCTGCGTTATCTTTGTGGCTTGGGAGCCCCAAGGGCAATGTGTGGAACCACAGGCTTCATGTGCACTACCTGCTCCGTGTTTCCTCCCACATGGCCCAAGCACCGCAGGGCGGTTTGTGCTAGGGTGGCTCCCGCACCATAAAAAGACCAAGCAGAAAGTGGGGCTGCTCCTTCCCCCATGCTGGGGGTTCCAGCTCTGGCTTGCAGAGTTTATGTTGTGACCGGAATAAGAATTAAAAGCAAAACTCAACCACAACCAGGTCTTGTGTCAGGTCTGATGTGTGTGTGTGTTTTTATCACCTATCTTGGAGGTATGAATGAGTGGATCAGACCTATTTGAAGAAGCTAGATTTTATTAGAGTCCAGGGGCTACCAAAGTGATGATGAGTGAAGGGGAGCTGCATTGACCTTTGGGACCACTGTGGGATGAGTTTTGTTCATGTGTTCAGCATCTGATTACCAGACTGGAGTTGGGAAGGCGCTTCTGTTCCACCTTGGATGTGACTACTCTGGAAGTGGTTGGGGAGGTGGTAAGCTTGGCTCACTTGCTTTGTTGGTATTTGCCGGCAACGTTTGGGGGCCTCTTTCAGGGTTCCCAAATGTTGCCTGACCATTATAAATGGTCACCCCCATGCCCTTCCTTCAACGACAGTTCTGCCAGGAAGGATGCCACCTTGTCTTTAAAGGTAAAGGTAAAGGTAAAGGTTTCCCCTTGACGTTACGTCCAGTCATGCCTGACTCTAGGGGGCGGTGCTCATCTCCGTTTCCTGGCCGAGGGAGCCAGCGTTTGTCCGCAGACGGTCTCCGTGGTCATGTGGCCGGCATGACTAAACACCGAGGTGCACGGAATGCTGTTACCTGCCCACCGAAGTGGTACCTTTTTATCTACTTGCATTTGCATGCTTTCGAACTGCAAGGTTGGCAGGAGCTGGGACGGTGCACGGGAGCTCACCCCGTGTGCAGATTCGAACCGGCGACCTTCGATCAACCAGCCCAGCAGCACAGCGGTTTAAACCACTGCGCCACCTGCAGTCCCACATCCTTGTCTTTAATGTTGCCCAATTCCCTCTTCCTGCTGCCCCGAGGAGGTGCCAGACTCAGAGGGTTGGCAACTGCTCTCCTGTATCTGCTTTTTCCTTTTGGCCTGGATTCTGGAACTTGACTTTCAGGTGCGCTCTGTGTATGTGCTGGGGAGAGGCGGGAGAAGAACCCACCCCTCAGGCAGGGGCCAGGGTGCAGGTGCAGCCTCAAACAGGAGTGGGTCCAGCCGTTGGCTGGCAGTTGTTTGCAGCACAGGCCAAAATGGATCTCTTTGCTCTCATTAGGGGCTTGGCATTCCCAGCCCTGATGAAACCGGCTCTGTGTGCCTCTAAGCCTGATACTGCCTGCCTTTCCCAGGTCAGCCCCCTGGTATGAGCACCTGCCACTAGCCTGGCCCTAGTGGAGCTGCACATAATCACCTTATCCAGCTCTCTCCTGAGCTCAGATGTTGTACAGGTAGCTGCCTTCTGTTGCAGGGGTTGCTTCAGGCACAGTTCTTCAAACAAACTCTGTGGGCTTCTGGGGCATTTGAGCCTCAGTAACCTTGTCGAAGTGGGTTGAAGCACCGAGAGGTGCCAGCTTTCTCAAAGAAATGCAGTCTGGGGCCTTCAGATCCAAAACCCTGTCCCCCTGCACCATCCTACCTTCTGTGGATATTCTGGGAAGCAACAGGGGGCCCCCTGTTTGGAAACCCCTCACACTGCCATGGCTACTGTGCAAGTTTCCAGTCCTGATGTTCTTGCAAGGTTTGTGGAAGTGGGAGAGAAAGTGTGTCAGTAATCACTGCTTGCTTTGAGATTATCTGTGTCATGACAGGATCGGGGGTGGGGGGAGGTCAGCAGAAGGATTAATAGAAGCTTCCCAACCTCACCCTTGTATGTTCTTCCCTGCCCTGCATCTTGGCACGGAGAAGCAAATATTTTCTGCATGTCAGGAAAGCACCTGGGCTGCTTCAAGGCACTTGGGCAACCCTTTCAACTTGGCCAAGCTGCCGGAGGAAGGCGAGGGAGCGTCTTCCTCGGACTTCATGCTCTTTGAAGGGGAAGGGGAAGGGGTGAAGCCGCTGAGGAGGAGCTCCCCGAGAAGGTTGGGGGCCCAGCTCTGCCATGTGTCCAGTGGCACTGAGAACTGTCGTCTTCGTTCTCGCTGTGCGTGGGTTCCTCTCAGGCGAGGAATCGGAAGGTAAGCCAACTTACGGAGCACACGGTTAGAAGGGAGGGACCGAGTGCCGTTCTCCCAAGGATGGGGAGCAGTACCTCAGGCCTGTTTTCTGCACAAGCCAAAGTGCAAAAGCCATTTCCTGGTCATGATGCAATGGTTAAATGCACCCAATTTAGCATTCACCTTGGCTAGAAGCACATTTATTTATTTACATATTTATATGCCGCCCCCTTGCAAAGACGCTTCGGGGCAGCATATACATGAGCTGACCTTGAACTCGGCCTCAGTCGCATGTCTGCAATATGGGGATAAAAATGCTGGCCTACTTTTTTAATGTCATAGTTCAAGAAAGAGATGAAGTACACGTGTGTGTATGCAGATGGCTCTGTATTACAGTGAACGTGAAAATAAGCAAAATACCTACGTGTACGGGGCCATTGGAAGAATTGCTAAAATAATATTTCTGAAATGCTTTGAGCATTTTCATATGAAAAGCAGTCACCGAATACCCAAGATGTTATTTCTGCATCTAAAATAACATTTAGAAGTTAGCATGTTTTAAAAATCCACGAAATTTTAAATTTGCAACCTGAAACTGGATTTTCCAAATGCTACATGTGGAGTTAAATTTTGAGAACTTACGTTTTGGTCAAATGTTAAGCAGCAGATTATTTGTTCATTTAATTACGTTTTTGATCTACCAGTAATGGATGTTCTCTTGGGACATTGCAAACAGCTGAAAGAATAAAATGTGATAGAACGAAAAGAACAGGACACTGACCAACATCATTGGGAATCCCCAGATAATTCCATGCAGTCCCAATCTCCAGTCTTAATTCTGACATCAGTCATGATTTGGAAAATGTGGTAGATAAAGTAACATGAGACTATTCAAAAATACTATTCAAGTTTTTGTAATCCTATTTGAAATAGACCAAAGTTACTGGACACATTTCCCCCTTAGCAGCTTTGTTTTAGATGTATACATCTTAACCAATTTGTTTCAGCTACAGATCCTTTCAGCCAGTGTAGCTGTTTTTCTGTTATTAAAATCAAATTGCACTTAAGAATTCACTTACTTTATGTCCAGTCAAACATGAAACTACTTACAGAGTAGCTACTGAACTGAAAGAGGGCACAATCTTAAATACAAGGACACTCGAGCATCATTCCCCTTTTCTTACCTGCTCTGTGCAATGGAGAGTCAAACATCCAGATATTTTGCCAATCCTCCACAACAAGTGCAAGATTCTTTTGGCTCGGGCTTGTTTTCCCTTTAGTTAACAGCACATGATAAATCGTTTCTTCCATGCTTAAATCTTGGCTGTGCATTAAACACTGATCCAGCCCTTTTTTCTCTCTCAAGTTTGTTTTCCGTGGCTTAGCTTCTTAATACATGTACCTGTCCTTTTTTCTTCAGTTTGGGATGCTATATGTTGTGCCACTGTGTGTGTGTGTGTGTGTGTGTGTGTGTGTGTGTGTGTAAAAGTTTCAAGTATTAATGATTCAGACTGTCCAAGGTACTTGATCAAAATGATTGCAACGCTCACTTACATCAGGCCTGGAATAGGGGGCTGGAGCAGCATTTTGGCCCCACTTTGGGGTGGGGGCTTGTGTGCGAAGAGCTTTCCCACAAAAGCACACCTTGCCAGGCATCCAAACAATGAACGTCTCAGATCATTCTCTTGCATGCAGTCCTACATTATATGCACACTAAAGATAATCCACAGGCTTTTGCAGCATTTTGGTCTTTGTGGGGGTCTCTCTTGCAGGTCACCAAAGTCCTACTCATCTCTTCTTAAATCCACTGGACCACTCTTGCTGTAGTCCGTTTTTATTCATTTGTAGCAACTTTCAATATTTTTAAATTTTATTGGTTTAATTATTGCTGTCTTTTTTGCTTTATGGTAAAACTTTTTATTTTAAATGTTTACAAAAATGCCTTTGTTGACATAGCCCCTTTACAGATTCTAACATGGAAATATGGAATATTAAAATACCCTGATGACTCTTTCCCCAACTCTTTACAAGAGGCACAGTGCTGGGTTTCTTTATTTCCTATGTGTTGCTGCATTTGGCAACCTTCTGCAGCTATCCTATTCACCTGTACCAAGCTGGATTTTTTAAGGCAAAAAATATTAATTTTTTTTACCCCGTGAATTCTGTTTCTTCTAGTAGATGTGGACACGTACTGGTCCGGAACAGCCCCAATCTGCTTAGGAGGGTGCAGAGGAAGGCACAAAGAACTGAAGAGGAGCCAGTGTGGAAATGGAAGCTGCTGTTGGTTGGGATACAAATCATTTTGTAGAGGTACGAGCCGGTGTGGTGGATTGTGAGTTGCTCTTGAACTTGGGAAACCCGCAATGAAATTCCACCTGCACTAAAAGTGCATTGGGCAAGTCACCCCCGGAATCTTTACCCTACTCAGATCAATAAAATCTGGATCATACTTGCAGCCTTTGTTAATTAGGGTAGAACAAAATAGAGATTGTGAGTCACTTTGCTAATGGTACCATGGGAAGGATGGGAATTGGAGAGAAATAGGAAGAGATGGAGGATTACACTAGGATAGATCTTAGGAGGATTACTCAAACTGATGGAAGCAGGCATAATTCAGAAGGCAGTTTATTATTTAATCTATGTATATCCCACCTTTTTTCCTTCCATGGAACTCAAGGTAGTTTACATAATTCTCTTCCCCCCTTTCAATCTTATTCTCACAACACCACCACCTCTGTGTGGTAGGTTGGGCTGAGAGTCTGAGACTCACCTGAAGTCACCTGGTGAGCTGAGTGGGGCCTGGATCCAGGTTGCCTGAGTCCCAGTGCTGTACTCTTAATCACTATGCTACACTGGCTCTTAGCTAGCAGTAAGATTTGCCTGGGTCCTACGAGTTCACTGACGGTGCACTTGTGCATGTGAAAGGTACATGATGGAATAGGCTGTTGCCTCCCCGATCAGGGCTGGAAGCCGGATCAGCACCACTGGGCACCTGCCGGAAGTCCAGCTTGGCTCCCTTGCACGAGCCCCCTGGAATCCTTCCTCCACATCCCTGCAATCAGCTTCTTGCTCCAGCCAGGTGGTGAGGAGGAGCCAATGCCATGGCCCCTCGCTCACTAGTTCTTTTCCTGGCGAGCAAACAGGGGTCGCTGTGCCGAGCGAGAACCACTGGTCAGCAGGGCAGCAAGAAGGTGGCTTCCTGTCCAAGCCTTGCCAAAAATGCTGTCCGAACCCTGGAGCCAGCGCCACCCTGATCGTGTGGTTCCCAGGACTGGCTAGAGGCAGTTGGGAACAGAAGGGAAGGCCCGCCGATCCCTTGCTGGGACCAGGACCACCAACCGGGCCCGGGGCAAAGCCCGGTGTCGCAAGACAAAGGCTTTTTGGGAGCAGGGCCTGAAACAGGGACGAACTGGCCAACTGGATGCTGCCAGTTGGGGCATTTTCAGTGAGAGCGTCCGTCCTGAAATGCCAGCCCATCTCAGCACTTGGCACACTGCAAAAACAGCGCTCCTTGTTTCTTTTCGCAGTCAACTGTGGGCGACCGGAAGCAGAGTTCAATTCCGTGGTCTACGGCAACGACTGGTGGGTGGGCTCAGTGGTCCGCTACAGGTGCCGCCCTGGCTTCCTGCTGGTGGGCGACCCGGCTAGTGCTTGCCAGTCCAGTGGGCGCTGGACCCCCAAACCCACCTGCCTCCGTAAGTAACGACCTGCAGAGGGCTCAGGAGCAGCGAGAGCGTCATCTTAGAAGCAGCTGGGCGTGTTAGAAAAGTGTTCTTCTCAAGTCCGCCCCTGCTTTATATTCCCAACCACCCTGCAAGGTAGAGCATAGCGATTAGCCCGGCATGTGCCTTTTGGGGCTGGGGCAAGTTTGTCCTGAGCAGGTAGAAGTCTATGTTTCCTGAAATTCACCTCGCCACAAGGCATCAACGCCGAGTCCTGCCACTGACACAGAGGTGGATGTGGCTAGCCGTGAATTGCTGGCTTGGAAGGAAGGGCCCTGTGTGGCACACGCCAGATGAAAGGCCGGGTTGTGTGTCTTGTCCTTTGGAGCCCTTTTTGCTTTCCCCAGACTCCCTTTGACTCTTTTCGACTCTTCCTTCCGCAAAGGGATCTGCCTTCGGGGCCGGATTGAAATCAACGAGCGGGACATCGATGGAAGCTGCTCCTCCACCTGTCCCCACAAGGCACACCTGGGAGCCTCTCTC
This sequence comes from Varanus salvator macromaculatus, assembly GCA_023646645.1. Taxonomy (NCBI): domain Eukaryota; kingdom Metazoa; phylum Chordata; class Lepidosauria; order Squamata; family Varanidae; genus Varanus; species Varanus salvator. The sequence continues at coordinate 3,079,165 of JAIXND010000621.1, forward strand.
AACCACGGCTGCATCAAGATCTCCTCCTGCACCACCAGGCAGTCCGGGTGGACCCGCTGGTTCTTCCGTTGTGACTTTTGCGAGTGCGAGTGCTACATCCCCTGTGGTGAGTGTCTTCTGTACCTGGAGGGGAAAAGGTTTCTCTGATCTGCAGATGTTGCACGAATTAGAGAAGGCTGCATGTTACTCGCGTAACGTCTCTCCCTTCTGCTTAAGCAGAAGGTGACACCCCTGACTTCTGGAAGCCCTCCTCTGCTCCCGTGTCCCTGCCTCTGGATTTCAAAAAGATCTGCACCCAGGCATTGAAGCCTACTGGTATCCTAGTCAATAGGGACTAGAAACCTGCTTGGTTCCCCCTTGGCCTGGGACTCAGGAGGTGCAGAGTCTATCCCCAGTTGGCCATGAAGCCAATCACTGACTCAACCTCCCGGGACTGCTGCGAAGATAAAATGGAGAGGAGGGTTATATAAGCCACGTGGGGTTCCTTGCAGGAAGAAAGGAGGGATATAAATATAGTGAATAACATTTAAAACTGTCAAGTTAAGCCCCTCAAGTTAAGAATGGCCAGTGACTGGGGTACTGGAGGTTGCAGTCTAGAGCATCTAGACAACAACAGGTTCTAGATCACAGGGTTATGACATAACAACTGGCATTGCAGAGTGAATAGACGCCTCTTGGGTATAAGCCAAAGCTTAGGCTGGAGCTTAACAGGAAAACAGGATTGCCGGCCGATCTACATGAGGGGGAAAGCTTTCACTGCCTTGTTCCATGAGCGGATGGCTTGACAGGTTCATCTGGATCATATGTTATCTTCCCAAGGGACTAGTGGGGTCTGTTAAGCTGAAATAAGGTGACCTTACAAAGGCTGCTCAATATGGGACCTGTAAGCTGTAGAGGATCTAAAATAAGGACATAAAAAGCCAGGGATTCAAGGGGTCAGGGTGAAGGATAAATGGTCCTTGAAGGGAAGGGACCCAGGAAAGTGTAGTCTCCGAGTGCCGGTTTGGGGGCATTCCATAAAAGAAGCTATGCCTGAGTCCAGGGTCTCTCCCGCTGTCTGGGCAAGACTAGCCCATTGTCAAAATCTAATGTGATCCATGTGGGTTTGGGCCCAGATTCAGGAGAGACGGCAGAGCACAGCCTTGGAGGCACACAGAGCTGGCGGGCCACACTCTTGGTATTTCTACTTAAGTTAGAGTAACTCCAAAGGTGCCCCAGACTTACTGGTTGGCATGTTGCAAGCGTTGTGGAAGTGGGGGTCCTCTTTCTGGCCTCCATGCCCTTCGAGTCAAAGTGCTCCACACCCTGAATGGAGCACGCTGCGTGCCCTGCAGATGCTAAACCCAACATGTGCTCTCTTGCAGCTGAAAGCTAACACCAGAAGGACAGCCCGCCCACCCATGTTGCCTCCTCTACCTGCTGTGTAAGTGCTAAGCTTGCTCGTGCCCCGAGGCTGGAACTTTAAGCCTGCTTTACGTGATTAAGGCCACAGTCATGGGGCTTTTGTCTGTCTAAACCTGCACTCTTCACTGGTGTAATCAGTTTAAACCCCTTTTCATCTACTACAAAGGCATCATTGATTGCTTAGGTGGCAAGTCTTTTTTTTAAAAAATCCAGAATTATTTTTCATGGAAGAGGAAAGCATTTTCCTAGGAAGAGCACTCCATGTGAGAGGAGCTGCCTTCTCTAAAGCACTGCAGTGTGTACCTGCATCGTCCAAAATGAGTCAGTTCACCTACGTGCAAATTTGGTCCATTCAAATCCTGTCCATTCTGATGGCCTGGTGCCTTCCCAAGAGTGGGGGCTACAGGTACCCCAGAGTGGCTAATGGCACTTCCCAAGGACACTGGGAGCTGTGGTCCTGAAAGACACCTGTGGCTTACCCTTGAGTCGTCTTCAATATGCTGATGGCCCCACCTCTGTCTTTTCCATTTCAGCCAGTCTTAAGCACGTGCCTGACTTCCTCTGGATTCTCACCTGCCTCTTCTTTCTGACCCATCTCAGGAACAGATCTTGGATGCTGGCAACTAGCTAATTTCAAAGGTGCATGAATAAAACCTGCGTTGCAATGATCGGGCATCTCGGCTCTTGCTGCACACCGGTCATGCCTTCAGACCTGTGGATGGGGGTTCCTAGATTAAGGGCATCCTTGCCATAGAGATCTGTAGCTTCACCCAGAACACCTGCCTTCTCTTTGCATGAAGACCCAGTAAGATGCTTTGCTGGCATTTCGCATCCTGAATGAGGGGTGTAAAGAAGGTGGTTCCAGTGCAGGGAAAACCCAAATGGAGAACGCAGCCATCACCTTACCTTCTTCCCTCATTGCCTGCTGCCCGTTTACCTGCCCCTTCCAACTGTCTGCAGTCTGGCTGATGAGAGAGAGAGAGAGAGAGAGATCTGGGAAGGAGAGCGGCTGAACCTTCCTTCCAAGGACGAAGCCAAACATGCTGGGTGTGCAGGCCAGTATTCTCTCTGCGGCAGCACACCAGGGACACTCTCTCTCTCTCTTCTTCCTCTGATCCACCTTTCCCCAGGCAGGCTCAGGTGGAGAATGTGCAGCCGCGGAAGTGCTGGTGCCGAAGCTCCCGTGGCTCTCCCCAGCGGCTTCCCTGCCCAGACACACTTCCTGCTGGTGCATCGGGGCAGCAGAGAGAGCAAGGAAAGGCCCCAGAAGGTGGGCTGATCACAAAAATGAGTAGTGAGCACTCAGGGTTTGCCGTTCCCTAGGCAGTCTTCAAGGGACTGCAGGTGGCGCAGTGGTTTAAACCGCTGTGCTGCTGGGCTGGTTGATCGAAAGGTCGCCAGTTTGAATCTGCACACGGGGTGAGCTCCCGTGCCCCATCCCAGCTCCTGCCAACCTTGCAGTTCGAAAGCATGTAAATGCAAGTAGATTAAAAGGTGCCACTTCGGTGGGCAGGTAACAGTGTTCCGTGCACTTTGGTGTTTAGTCATGCCGGCCACATGGCCACGGAGACTGTCTGCGGACAAGCGCTGGCTCCCTCGGCCAGGAAATGGAGATGAGCACCGCCCCCTAGAGTCAGGCATGACTGGACTTAATGTCAAGGGGAAACCTTTACCTTTACCTTTAGGCAGTCTTCAGCAAAGCTCTCAGCCGCCTGTCGACAAGGGGAAGGAATGATTGGTCCTGGCCGATAATTTTGCACTGCCTCAGCTGCCCTGGGAAACCAGAGGTTTCAGCTGTGCTCCCACGCAGGACATTGATGAGAAGAGAACTTTGTGCAGTGCAAGGAACGAAACGCAGTGCCCCTGTGTGTCCACACCGCCCATGTTATCCTTGGGACATTCATTCGCTTTGAGCTAGATTTGGGCAAGCGCTTAAGTGGCTGCAGGCTATCAGATGGCCTTCACGGTGCGCACATGGAGGGGTCTTCCTGGTTCTTGGCCATTTCCACAGCTGCCTGCAATGCTTTGCAGTCCGAAGCAAAGGGGAGCCTGCGATTGCATCAGTCTGGCCCTAGAGAGGAATAGTCCCGAAAGCTTTGTGGATGGGACTTGCTAGAAGGGCAGCTTTCCATGGTCTTCCGATGTGGGTTGCAAGGAGAACAGGCAGAAAAACATGCCACTAGGAAATGGGGGAATAACAGAGAGAGTGGGAGAAGTTGGAGCGATAATTCTGCAAAAGCATTTTTACACTGAGTTTCCGGGTGTCACCTCCTAGCACGGACTCCACAAGGGCACCAAGCCCCAGGCTGCAGAGTTGCTGCAAGGAGTGCCAGCAAAGCTGCCTCCTGCATGTCAGAACACATTCCAGATGTTGTGCTTGGCTATAAATCACCTGCCATCAAGACCAGTAGGGGGAGGAAGCAGAGTAGCCAGGTGCCCTAATTTGCAGAGGACAGTCCTCTTCTTTGGACTGTCGAGAACACTCCCCTATTTGAAAGCATCCTCGCTTTCAGCCTTCCCCAACCTGAGGCCCCCAGGTGTTGGACTGCAATCACCATAATCTTCCAGCCAGCATCGCTGGCTGAGGTTCGTGAGAATTGTAGTCCAAGGGAGGTCGTTGGAGAAACCCAGAACGGAATCAAGTGAGGCCTGATTGCTTTAGATTCGGCAGGAGCTGCACCAGTTTATTTTACATCTTGGGAGGATTTTGAGAACCTGCATTTGCATTGATGTACATTGGTGCAAATGGAGGGAGGGAAGGCTGAACATGCCCAGTTCTCTCAGTCTCTCCTTTGCACTGGGAAATCTGGGGGCAGAGTTTACAAATAAATCATTGTGACTTTCTAGGGGCAAGCCAAGCATTTCTCCGGCTCAGCAAAACTCCTTTTTTGCCACAAGGGGGCGCATTCACATCATGCACTGGAATGGAGAAACCAGGCACACACAATTCCCACATCCATATAGTGTCATTGGTTGGATGCCTCAAAGTTTACCCACAAACGTTCAGGCGTCCCAGATCATTGCTCAGCCCGTTTCTTGTGAACCTAACAACGACGCTGCCCTTGGATGGAGGATGGAAATCACGTTGTGGCAGTGAATGAGGCTCATGGTGCCAAAAAGACACGTTCTCGACATTTGTCTCCGGCTGATTCCCTGCAGCCGCTTTCTCTCTCTCCTTCAGTGCCCTCCTCCTGCGTCCAGTGATTTCTCACCCTTTGCTTCTCCACTGGCCCCAGGACTGATCCGGGAAGTGTGTCCAGTCAAAAGGGCCAGTTGGAAGAAAGACCCATCTCTACCCCAGTCCTTGGAGAGCACCTTTACCCATCAGAGGTGGCACCACCAGGGATGGGGAAACCTTTATGGGTCAGATTTGCCGCATGGGCGTGTGGCTCCCACCCCTGAGCTAGACGACCTGGCTGTGCATGGGGCATGGCGTTCGGCAATACATGCCCAGTTTGTCAGCCCTCGTTCCCATTGCAGCTTCGTCTTCCCAGCCTCCTTTGCTGGGGCCCAGGGACAGTCTGGCAGCAGATGGGCTGGGCACAGCATCAATTCACACTGCTCGTTTCCATATGCCATTTGTCTTCCAGGCAGGGTGGCTGTGGGTGAAGCATATGACCGACCAGGATGGTGAGAGGCAAGCAGAAGGCCTCCCTCGAGCTGGAGGGGGAACCAGGCCTCGGATTCAGAGCTGTCTCATGCCACCCATCGACGGGACAGGATGGCTGCTGGAGAAAGAGCACCTCGCAATGCTGATCCCAAGGCAGGGTGCCCCTGTTCCGCCTCTTCCGTCTCAGCCGGTGCTGCTCCTGGTACAAAAGAAGGTGGCGAAAGTGGTGGGAAAATGGGAGGCCAACCCATTTTGAGTGCCCTCCAGATGCATCGCACCATGATTCCCAGTTGGGCTGCCAAACTGGGCTGCACTCACACCTTGAAACTGAAACGGTTCTACATAAGCCTCTTGGCCCTGTTGGTCTTCCCCCCTTTGTGTGCTTTTCACATGTGGTGTTGCCCCTTGCTCTCTCTCTGAGCTCAGATAATGCGCACAGGGTGGCTCACTGTTGCACACGTGTTCGCTGCATGAGCCTTTCAACCCGTCATTTGAGCAAGGCTTCTGCTTCCAAATCGCCGGCAAGATTAAGAAGAGTCCCTTTACGCCTGTTCTCACTCTCCTTCCTTCCGCTCCCTTTCTGTTTGCTCCACTACAAAACCACAAGCTGGCGCTGTAGAGCTTCCACTTCTCACTGTGGTGCCTTCCACCATTTCCAGGTAATAGTGCTTTCCTTGCTCCCCTTCCCCTGCCAAAAAAAAGGAATGTGAAATCACAGGAGGGCTCTGGAGGAGGATAATCTCATGCAAAGAAGCCCCAAACGGAGACAAGAAATGCTGGAAGCTACGTGTCGTGCTATCTTGTGTATTTTTGGCCGTCCTGGGAATGAAGCCCATTTGGTGCTCCACCTGAAAGAGTTTGCAAAGACAGGGTGGGCAACCTTTTCTGCAGAACATCAGTCCCTTGGGGGAACGATCTTTTGGGGGACACGAGCCAGAGCTGGGTGAGGCTACGCCTGCCCTCCCCCCGCCTCCATTGCTCCCTCTCTCTCACACGTGCCCCTTTCAGGGCCCCCCTCCTCTCACGCGCTTCCCCCATGGACAGAGGGCTGCCTGCAGGCAGCCTGTGTGTTTCAGCCTGAAATCAAATCTTAGGCCCTTCTTTCCCCAAAACGGATGTTTCTGCAATCTAGGGGTGGGGGAAGCAGAAGCAGCGGAGAGAAATAGGGGATGATACTTACAATTTGATGATGGCATGAAGGAGAAGCTCCACGAAAGTGAGCGAAGAAAAAATGGCTGTTCAGTTTGCTGAAAAGGGCACTGCGGCTGGGCTTTTCCTCCTTAAGAGCAGTTGTGGAAAAGGAAACTGAGGAGGTGGTAGGAGAGGGAGAAGAAGAGGGGGCACTGCCCCCCCCCAGACATTTGCACTTTGAAGTCCATGAAGGAGGCCTGGTAAGTGCACAACTAAAACCTGCCCGGAAGCATCCAAGCCAGCACCCGCCCCGAAAGGGAAACATGCAGAGGTGCAGCGGAGACTGCCGTGCCTGCGAGGGTCTCCTCTAGGATCAGACCTTCTGGGGTGCACCTGCCACCGCACAGGTGTGAAGTCTCTGATCCTGTGCGCCCCTGCATCGGAGCTGGGACTCTTCAAACAGGCACCCCAGGAGGCAGGCGGAAATTCAACAGGGGGTTCTCCTCTTTCCCCCTGCAGCAAGGGTGGAGGCTGGCTGAAGTGAGTCAAGGAACAAACTGGCTGCTCCTGCAGCTGGTGGTGGGGCACTTCCCCTTCCCCTGAAAGTGCACCCACACTTTTCTTCCCGTGCATGTGGTTATGGTCGTACATACTGGGGGCTGCTTTGCTCCCCCCTCCTGCTGTAGCTGAAGGCTCCCAGGGCGGCAGGGAGAAGCACGGCTTCCCTGGCTGAGGCCCCTTTGGCTCAAAGTGAGAGCTTGCCTTGGGCAATAAATCTGACCCTCCCCAGAACTAGAAACTTGCTGCCTTCCGCCTGCCCCAGAGAGAAACAGAGAGAAGTAGTGCTTCCCAGGGGAGCATCCGTCTCACCTGCGGCTTTTACCTGCTGCTGGTGGTGTGCATTGTTTTCTTCCTTCCCTCCCTGTTTTAAGAACAGAATTTGCCGGCCCCTTTAAGGGAAGCGGCTGTGCTGCCTGAGAAAGCAGAAACCTGCCTGCAGGCCCGGCCCAGCCCAGCCCAGCCCTCCCCTCCTTCTCCCCCACCCCTTTGCTGATGCTTGTGACATTCAGCAGAGAGGAGATGAACCTCACGGCAGGCGGAGGAGGGAGCCCTCCCCGGCCCGGGCAGGGGGGCTGCTAGCGCGCAGCCGGGCTGAAGGGGTGGGGAGGGGGCTCCCTCCGGCCCCCACCGCCTCCCGAGCCAGCCCCGCGCAACCGCCCAGGCGCTCCAGGCATGGAGGAGCGCGACGGACCCGCCGCAGCGGGGCTGGATGCGGCTTGCAGGCGCTGAGCAGCCCTTCCTGCAGTCGCTTGGCAGCCCGGGCAGCGCCGGTCCCTGCCCTGTCCAGGCGAGCATCCTTCGCCGAGCCGCGCTCTCGCCTTCGCCCTCCTCGCCCTCGCCTTCGCCTTCGCCCTCTTTTGTCTGCGAGCCGCAGCCGTTCCAAGGAGGGCCGGTGGCGAAGCGGCACGCCAGCCCGCCCCACATGTCTGCAGCCTGGGGGGCCTCGGCAGCCGCAGCGGGAGCCTAGAAGCCGGCCCCGGGGGGCGGGGAGCCTGCGCGCCCGGATCCCGGCGAGGAGCAGCGAGAGGAGAGGTGAGCCTGAACCGGGGCGCGCCGGGAGGACCCGCGGCAGCTGCGCTGACCCTCCCCTCCGGCTTGCGCGGGGAGGGGGCGGCTGGCCGAGGGGCTTTCGCCGAGCGGGGCGAGCCAGATGCGTGGGACGGGGTGGGGGTGCGGTCGCGCATCCCTCCCCCTTCCCAAGACAGGGGTGGAAATGGAAGAGGCAGGCGGGGACGAAGGAGGCGCTGCGGAGGAGACCTGGACGGCCATCCCGCAGTGCCGGCACCGCTGGGGGAGGCTGCCCGCCCCCCGCGGTCGCCGGTGCCGCAAACTTTTTGGCATTCCTGTGGAAGGATACCGGGGCTCACGTGGGTGCTGGATTTAGGATCGCCCTCTGTGCAGCATGGACTTTGCAGTCAGCTTGCGCCGGCAGATGGAAGATGGAATCCTCAGCCCTTCTGAGAATTCCATTCTGGTCGCATCAGGAAACTCGGGTGAGTGCGAGGGGGTGAGCCAGGGGGCCAGGGGTGTGTTTCCACTGGCGACAGAAACGGTCCCCTGTTCTGCAGTGAAGCTTGCTGTAGGCCCTTCGCCAAGATGCCAGCGCAGAAGGGGTGGAATGCCAGGTGCTCCCGGATGGCGGCATCGGAGGAGCAGCCGCCGTTGCTCAGAGCCACCTTAAACATCGGCCCTGTTGGAGCTAAGCAGGTCTTAGGCCCCCCAGGAACCTCAGGCAGCCCCCTTGCATTCCCGAAAGGGAGAAAGGTGGGGGATTCATATAATAAATCAAGGTGGTTATCGCTACCCAATCCTGCGCTTGCTTAAACGACTCATTGATCTTGGGATGAACTCAGCTCCTCATAAATATGCCCAGGATCAGACTCTGAATGCTAAACATTTAAGGAAAAATGGGGGAAATATGGCCAGATCTAAAACAACCCTTCCACTCGGGGGACCATTTCGGTATTATGTTGGGAGCCGGCAAGATTTTACTGGCAAGATGGAGGAGGCCACAAGATTTGCAGCAAAGGGGCCAAGTTCTGCTCCTGCAGAGATGGAACATCAGATTGCAAATAGGCGTTTGTCAGCTGAACAGAAATAAAAGCAGTCTTGAAAGGCAAGCATGTGCACTTCGAGGGAGTCCCCTGTGCAACTCCCATGACATTTTTGTCCTTTTACAGAGCACGTATGGACCAAGAAAATGCACGCTGGTATAGTGGGGATGTTTTGCATTGAGGTGGGGGAGAGATTCATAGAAGTTGAATTCTGGGGGTTGTGGGGTGGGTGGGACAGTGAGAAGAAAGGAAAGGCAGTGCAAGGAAATGGGCAGTCCCCGGATTTGTGACACAAAGAGGTGCTCTTGCACTAAGAGACGAAGATTTCACCCCCAAAATGAACTCGGCTGGGATCTTGCTGTAGTGGTGTTCGCGGAAGGCATAGAGGGGAAGCCGCATTGCTTGGAAATGTAGGTTAAAGGATGGGAAGTGGGCTTGGCCTGCGGCGGGGGGGGGGGGTGGCTATCCTGCTCAGCCACCCACCACTAGTGGGAACGGCGGACCAAGAAGCTGAGGAGCCTTCCTCTTGCCCTCTTAAGGCACCCTTCCCCAACCCGTACCCCCGGGCTGTTTTGAGCTTCCGTTCCCATCAGCATGGCCAGGAACAATGGGAGTTACAGTCTGAGCCCTCTGCAAAGACACCATGTTGGGAAAGGGTTCGGGTTCGGGTTCGGGTTCGGTTTAGTTTGCCTCCATGCAGCAAGCCTCTGGAAAGGGGGCAGGAGGTCGGTTTGCTGAGAGGTCCCGACGACTGTTTGGCTGCTCAGTCAGCTGGGTGAGTTGGCATTGGGACCTGCTAATGCTTTGCCTCGAGAGCTGGGAAGAGGGTGGGTGGGTACCTCTGCCAAAGGGGTTGCGGGCAGGCGTCTTTGCCCTGGATCTTTTCGAAGTGTTCTGTCCCATACCCTGTTCTACACATGTGTACCCTGACCACTTCAGGTCCTTTAATCCAGTAGTTGCTCTATCTTCAGTTCATGCAAGAGAGAGTGTGTGCATGCTTTGGCTATTGGTGTTATAGAAATTTAACAACAACAGCAGCAATAACAATTGCACCAACCTTTGTGCCATAGCTCTGAGACTGGGCACTTTTCCCCTTTGCTTGTGGAAGGAGCAACTTGGCTGGTGTTTTGTCCTTGAGTCGGACGAAGGAAGGTTCATTTGGCCTGGCTAGGGTTGAATTTGGGGCACTGTGGCTGTAAGTTGTGGGAATTTATTCCATGGATAATTTTTTTTGAGGAAGCCAAAGGGATGGTGGGAACTGGAGGCCAAGGTTGGAGGGTCTCGGCTGCTTCTTCCCCAGCTTGCAGTCCCCCAAACCAGCAGCCTGAGAACAAGAACCTGGCAATGGAATGATTTGTGCCGAGCGGGTCCCAGGAACCCCTTCGTGGTTCCAAGTGGGCCAGAAGGCGAGTCTGTCAAAGAAGGGGTGGGTTGCTCAGCTTCGCCTTTGCTAGCAGCAGTTTCTATGCCCTCCTCAAAGGAAGGGGCTTCGGTTTCTTCATGGGAAGGCCGTCCCAACCACTCGGCAGAACGTGCTCCTCGCCTCAGGTGGCAGACGCTGGGAGGTGGCAGCAAGGTGAGATCAGCATGGTACGCAACCAACTCTGCGCCACCCCAAATTTGCCTGCTCTCCTCAGGTGCAGTGGCAATGCTGTCCCTCCCATCCTCAGTGCTGGAGCCTCCCACCTGCCCACTCAGCTGTCTCTCTTCTTGTCCGCCTCAGTCCACAAAATTCCCAGGCTGCCCATTCTTGATGTCCGGCATGATGCTGCAGTGGTCCATCCTACCTGGGCCAGCACACCTGTAGGAAGCCTCTCGCTTTCCTTTTTGAACCAGCTGCTGCGAGGCCAACAGCCTGTGTTTCTATGGAGGCTTCTCTGAAGCCTGTATGGAAACCTAGACTACTACCCTCTTAGCAATCCAGCTAAAAGAAGAAAAGCAGGTTGCTTCTAAGCATCTGTCTACAGTACTGCTTTCTATATCACTCTAGGCTGTTTTGTCTGTTATTTGGATGAGTTTATCCTCCGATGGTTGTCCTCTCACTAAGCCAAAATATCCTTCTTCTGGCTAAAGAGATCTGTAAAAGAGGTGATTGTCCTACAGTAAGTTCTCTCTTCAAGGTATACTGTAGCTGCTACAGTCTGTGAAATTGGAAGCTATGTACTGCATGATGCTTTGGTGTTCGGGTACAAACATTTAAACACAAGCTGCCTCCACCCCGCACTCTCCCCCATAAAGAGGTTTCGCTTTGAGAGACCCTGGTGAGGGATCTGAACTGGAGGACCCGCACCCCCGCGAGCAAGGCCATCTTCAGAGAGCCTCCTGTCAACCATTGAGGGATACCACTGGAGGGAAGCATTCCTGCCTGGGCCCTTTGTTTACTAAGAGCAAGGCGAGCCCAAGAGATTTTGCCACCTGAAGAAGGGTAGCAAGTGCCTCCCACACCTGCAAATCATGGTGCGGCAGCGTCCCCAAGGTTGGCCGAGCTACTTTGTCCCGGAGGCAGCAAATCCCGCAAGTGTCTCTCCCCAGGAGCAAAAATACAGCAAGTCTAAATCGGGTAATTCATTCATTTGCTGGCCTTCCCTGACACCCAAGTCAGCGGCTCACTTGATGCCTGTCGGTAGGACCAGCTCCGAGAGCACACACTGGAGGGTTACATGGTCGGTTTACACCGACCTGTTGGTTAGAATCAAAGCTGAGCGAGATGTTGACCGAGATGCAAAGCTAGGATGGGACCTCACCCACCCACTCATGTGACTTACGTGGAGCTAGCACAAGCCTTCACAAAAAATTTTGGGTAGGGGCCTTGAGCAGAGCCGTCTGCTTGATTTTCTCCCCAGTTGGTGGAGGAAGAGCTCGACCGGTTCTCCCAGCACACACACACGGCCATTTCTGTCCTGCTCCTTCGGCCCAGAAGCCGAGTCCAGGAGGCAGCGGACATAAGAATGGGGGTGCCGTGCAGATCGAAACATCGAGAACCTGCTGCCGGCGTTCAAGTTCAGCCTCAGGACAGAAAGAAGGCCGTAAGAGCTGGACTTCTGTGTGCTGAGGAAATGCAGCCCTGAGCTGAGTTGTGAAGGACAAGGTGCCATGTTCGATCCAGCCACCTCCAGTGAAAAGGGGACGGGGGTGGCAGAGCTGGAAAAAGGGGGAGACCTTAGACAGCAGGCACCAGCCAAAGTAGTTCAGGACTGGGGGCCTGATAGGCCCCAATCCGCCCATGCAGGGTTCTCCGGATGACAGGCCTCTTTCCCTCAGCCACCATTCAGCTGCAGGTGTCCTGGCTTTTGGGCTGCCTCCCATTCCCAGGGCCTCCCCTCAGGCTTAGTTCTGTGCAGTGAATGAATTAGGACACAGTGTGCCAGAGAAAGGCGCTGCCCTCATGTTTTTGTCCCACTGACTCTGTTGTTATTCCTGCCCACTACTGGAATGCATCCCTCAAGAGCGGCTCTGGAACTGCTGGATGCCCTCGGATGGGAAGGAGGTCCACACCCCTGCAGACTGGATTGGTTGTCCGACTTGGCATGTCCTGATTGCATGCGCGGAGTGCGTTCATTTTGGTTTCGCTCCTTAGCGCCCTGGTCACCAGCTAGTTTTGAAGCGTGGCAAGTCAAGGGTTCGCTTTGCGGTTATTCTTTTGACTCGCGGGAGGACAGGCAGCCTTCGCGGGGCCTGGGGGCCACCACGCCTTCTCCCTATTGCCCAGCCACCTACACAAGCAGTCAAGGTGCCTCACGGAAAGCATCACCTGCAGAGGAACCTTTGCTGTTGTCTCCGATCCAAGATTGGCGATAACAACCTGAATTCCTCCAGTGGGCGGGGTTTGCAGCCCAAGACCCTCCCCTGGAGGAATCTAGGAAGCCCTCACAAGCCAGGTGAGTGGGAAGAGCAGAGGGCTCGCCGGAAGGGCAAGATGTGCCAAGCATGCCTGGTGGGGTGGGGAAAGGGACAGGCACCCACCTCTCTGGAGACACCGCGATTGCTGTGAGCTCGAGTCAGCATGCCTGGGCTTGGAATTGTGCCTGCTGGTTACACAGGTGGACAAATCACCCTCATGAACCCGAGAGCTTTCAACCTAGATTTGGTTCATCCAGATTCTGGGGGAAGAATCTGTGTGTGTGTGTGTGTGTGTGAGAGAGAGAGAGAGAGAGAGAGAGAATACTGCTTGGCTCTAACATCCTCTTCTCCCCTGGGTTCTTCTTTGTGCAGTTCAGCAACGATGGCCGAGAAGGGCCTTGACCCCACCTGTGTCTCCATCGCCCTGGAGGACCCTGTGTGCAACTCAGGCTCTCAGGATGCTCCTCTGCTGACCACGCACCTGAAGAAGGTGGAGAACCACATCACGGATGCCCAGAGGTTCTCCCATCTGCCCAAGCGCTCGGCTGTGGACATCGAGTTTGTCGACCTGTCGTACTCTGTCCGCGAGGGTTCGTGGTGGAGGAAGAGAGGTAGGATGAAGGTGCTTGACCGCTGGTCTCTGGTTGGCATTTGTCTGTGCAGGTTCTGGAGGAGATGGCTGCTTTTGCACTCACCTGCCCACATGTAAGGCACTGTGCAGGTGAGCAGCTGTTGAGGGCCTGTGCACTCTTGTGGTTCGAGGGTTGGACTGGAACTTGGGTGATCCAGGCACTAGTCCCTGCTTAAGCATGAACCTCACTAGGTAGCTTCACGCCAGTCACTGGTTCTTAGCCTAACCTACCTCACAGGGTGGTTGTGAGGATAAAATGGAGACCGATAAGCAAAGTGGGTTCTTTGCAAAAGTCAGGTTGTTACTACAATGCAATATTGTGATAGTGTGTACAGGCAAGTGCACACCAATCATGGGTGCACAGCAGGGGGAGAATGCTGAATGCGCTGGTGCTTCTTTGAGGAAGCATTACCAGAAATACACCCCTGGAAAATCATGACTAACATTTGAACAGAGCTGCGTTCGGCACTGAGTCACAAGCAGGGTTAAGCTCGCTTATCACCCCATTGCGGCAGGTTGTGAGTCTCTGCCTTCTAGAAAGTGAAATGCATGACTTCCATGTGCAAGGAACCAGACGGATCTGCAACAAAATATTGCAGTGTGAAGCTGAACCTTACCCCGGTTCGGTCCTCCAGCCTGCCAGCCTCCATTTCCTCTTCCACTCATTTCCCGCCACTCCCTCTCCAACAGTCAGCTAGAATTCTCCTCTTGGTGAGCCCAAGCTGTCCTCAGGGGGGTCTTCGCAGAAGGCGCCTTCCCCCGGTCCTTCCCTGCAGTTCTTTTGTACCTCTTCAAGCACTGGGCATCCCCCAAGCCTGCCGGCATTTCCCTCCCGCGGGTGGATGGCGCCGTTTTTGCTACATTAGCATCAGCAAGCCTGGCCTGAGCATCAAAACCAGGAGGGAATGGAATCTTGCCTGGAGACCAAGGGCTGGAAGCAGGTTGCTGAGGGCAAGACCTGGCGAAAGCACCACCGCCCACCCCCAAAAATCCCCAGGGAGGGAGGGAGACTTTGTGCAGCATTGACTGGGCTCAGAAAATAGAATAACCCAGATTCAGGGGTTGAGGGTGGGTTGCTGGGTGGACTATGGCTTCTCATGTTGCCCGAACCAAGGGCACCATCAAGCCATGGCTTCGGTGTGCAGAACATGAGAAGGGGCACAAGAAGCCGGCAGCATCCCATGAAGGGGTTGATGGGAGATCCAAGGGTTGAAAGATTCAGAGATTCAGGCAAAAGGGAGGACTTCACACAGCGCACAGTTGGATTTCACTGCCACAAGATGTGGTGATGACCCCCCTCTGGGATGGCTTTAACAAGGGACTGGAGGAGAGGGCCATCAATGCTGCTAGTCCTGATGGCTCTGTGCCACCGCCAGTGTCAGAGGCAGCGCTCACATGTGCCCCAGGTGCTGGCAGCACGGAAGAGAAGGTGCCACTGAGCTCGCGTCCTGCTTCATGGGCCATGGTATGAGCTCGGTGAGGACCAGCAGGATCCCTGTCTGATCCAGCTGGCCTTTCACAGGCTCTTGCGACTTCTGCTTCTGGGATGGGCCTGCTGTCACAGAGGGCATCTTGCTTTGCTGGGTCCCGGCAGTTCTTGTGAAGCGTCGAGGCCTTGGAGAGAAGCAAATTATAAGGAGGAAGAATAACAACTGTTTCCTGCCCCAACCTTGATTACTTCTTCTCTCCCCCCCACCCCCGCACAGCTCTCCAGGGACCTCCATCCTGTGTAGGCAGCACGGCTTGGTCCTTGCATGTAACTCAGAGCTGCAGAGATCCGTGGGAGGCAGTAGGTGGTGGCCTGCCTTAATTAGCTTTCCTTAATGGGATGCCAGTCACCAGCCCCCAGGAACAGGAGGGGAAACGGAGCCAAAAGGAGCAAGGAATGTCTTTGGGTTGGGAAAACATAAGGTTGCGTGTGTGGGCGGGGGAGGGAGGTGTGGGCTCGCACCTGAGATCCCTCTATGAGGCTGTCATGCCCTTGCCTCATCTGCTCCATGGGGACATCAGGTAACAGGCTTTCGGAAAACCAGTTGTCATCCCCCTGAGATGCACACAAACGAACAGCGGATCGCTCCGAACAACGTGGTCCAGCTCAGGTGTTCTTCTGGGCGAGGCGGCTGTTGTTCGCTCTGTGAACATGCCGTGCCTCTTAAGGAAGGCCTCCTGTGGACACTCTGCACAGCGGTTTGGACTGTGCGCTTCTCCCCTGCTCTGAAAGAAAGACGGAGGGCCACCTCGCCCAGCCGGCATCCATGCCGAGTGCTCCCTTGGCACAGTGGTGGAAGGAACATTTGGCCTCGTCCGCCAAGCAAAGAACATCCTGGAGAAACACCAGCATGGGCCTCCTGCCTGGTTCCGCTGGGCCACCAGTGCCACAGCCAGCTTGCTTTTTCATCCTGGGCGACCATGAAGCAGCCAGCAGGCCAATGATGGGCCATCTTTGGCTCCGCAGGCCACAAGCGGAGCGATCCCTCATTCCAGGGCTCTTTGGAACAGAGCAGACCTTTTATCCCGTTGCATCAGCTTCACAGGAGCAAAGAAAAGGGCAGTTGCCACTGCGAGCAGAGGGGCTAGATCCATGCCTGCAAAGCCCAAAGGAGTTTTGCGCTGCCTAAGCCAGCCAATGTCCAGTTTGATCCTCCTTGGTACTGACTTTGTAAAGCGCTCGAAGGGAGAGCCTTCCTCCACCAGAGTCGCCTATGCACAAATGTTTCTCCTGACCCTAGTCAAGAGATCTGGGATAGACTCCTGGTACCCCGTCATGCCGAGGGCAACGGAGGTGGTAGAAATAACCTCGACAGATCTTCCGGGGGGGCCAGAGACAGGAGCGTGTCTGCACTTGTCTCAGTAGCTCTTCGTCAAGAGGCTCTGCGGACCCGTCTCTGCTGCGGCTGTTGGCAGGGCGGGAGGCACTCAGGCCGAGAGAGGCGCTGGCGCGTGCGGCCTGCTGGAGACGCTGCCAGTCAGAGCGAACTTGGGGTGCAGGCCCAGGGCTTCCCCGGGAGGCCCGCCCCATCCCGGCTGCCCCTCCTTTCCCCTCATTTTACAAGGCGAGGAGCATTCTCGAGGCTCCGTGCTCGGCTAAAAGAGGACAGCATGTGGGGTGATTTGGCCCTGGCCTTTGCTGCCACTGATCATAGCCCCTGAGAACATCTCCAAAGCGGAATTTGGCCCCTGGGCTGAAAGCAGGTGGAGAGCGATCGGTTGGGTGGGCCAGTCGGGGTCTGATCCGCGTGGCCACGTTCCTGCAGAACAGCGGCCATCATAGCTCAGTCAGCAGAAAATGGTTCGTGTGCCGCAGAATTGCACCCTGGTCAACCTCTCTGCTGAGACAGGAAGGCTGAAGCAACGGGTTGCATCCTGGCACCCCACGGACCTCAGTGGGGCTTTTGTGGGATTAGGATGGTCAGCGCCCGTGTGAACACCTGGGCTTTCCACAAGGAATTGTGGAAGCTGCACCTCAGCAGCGATACGGAGGACGTGGCTGTCCAGAGCCAGAGGTCTCTGACTGGTACCCAAATGCCCTGCCATGGCTGGATCCTAGACATCCAGACGCACCCTCGCCTCTTTGGACGGGGCGTGTTTCCAGACAGAGGGTTCCTAGAGCAGCTATTAAAGTGAGGGAGAACGAGAGAGCCAGGGTGGCGGCCTGGGAGCTGGGACTCAGGAGCCCTGGGTTCTAGTCCTCCCTTGGCCACGGAACTCTCTGAGTGACTGTGAGCCGACTGTGAGCTTTCCGGCTAAGCCTACCCCACAAGGCCGTTGTGAGGATAAATGAAGCAGGGGGGGACTGCGGTGGGGAAACACTGGGGGATGTCAAGTGGAAGACAACTTTGTCCGGGTTCCCACAGGCCTTTGGGAGCACAACATGAGATGGGGGGTGTGCATGAGAAAACCCTCTTCTGCACACAGCGGGACGGACCAGCGGGGCAGCCTGAGCTGGCGGTCTGGAAGGAGCGCGTGCGGCGATTTCGCCTGGTCCAGTGCGCCAGGCAGGAGTCGTGGGACGATCCGTTCTCTGCAAGCACATCTGACTTCCCTCGCCCCCTGCCCAGGGGTCCCGCACCGTGCTGCGCTCCATGCGGCGGTTTGGAGGCGGGCTGGGGAGCCAGACTCCACAGTCCCAAAGGCAGGAGGCATGCAAGGGGCTTCCGGCTGTCCCCATCAGCATGCCTGCGGCTGTGGCTCAAAAAACAAAGCAGTTGATGATGATAATACCCCGCCGCCCCGCAGCGAAAGATGTCCTCTGGTGCGCCGGAGCTGTGCTGGATTCCCAGCTGCTTGAGCGAGAGGCAGGCGGGGTTACTGGCAGTCAATGAACTCCAGTAACCGCGCAGCGCCAGAGCTGCAGCCGAGCCGGTAGCACGGAGCTGGTGAAGCACTGCAGCCCACCACGCGCTCGGGTTTCTCCCGCAAGCACCCACAGAACATAAGACAATCTACTGCAAAACTGGCCGGCGTTTCCCTCTCTTCCTCCCGCCCCCCAGTCCTAAAGGGTGATGTGTGTTTCTCTCCCTCGTTTTCTGCCTGTGCCTGCGAGTTGCCGGGGCTTTCTGTCCTGGCGCTTGTTTTGATGCTACAACTGAGCCCCAGAGTGTTCTTGCCACCCAGGAGTTTAGCCATGCCAAGTCGTGGGGGCAGGAAAGCCCTTTCCTGAGCATGGGCAAAGTGGTTTTCTGATGGTGCAGAGACTCTGCGGACTTCTGGGGCTGGGGTTGTAAGGACAGTGGGAAGCTTGAGCCCCAGCACCCTATCCGTTTGGAAGGGCTGCTGCTGGTTGTTATGCACAGGCTAGTTGCATTGGAAGTGGGGGGACGGGGAAGGCGAGCAGGTGGGGAGCATGGGTCCTTTGCATCGGGGAGCTAAGGAAGTCTCATTGTGCAGTTCTGAGTTTCCCGGCTCTCTTTGAGGTAGCAACGAGAAATCAAAGAAATAAATAAGTGGTCTCAAACACCCTGCCAATTTCAGACCTCCCGCTTCTCAACACGCACAGAGCCGTGTCCCTTGACCTCGGTTACGCAAACCTCCAACAACACCCCTCGAAGGGGGTTCTTTCCGCCGACCCCTGCTGACCTCTGAATATTTCAGCATATGGTCATGTCTTGGGTGACCCCCCCCCCCCCATGCTTTAGCAGATGTGGTTGTCAAGGCCAGTTTAGAAACCCAGATTAGTAGGACCGGCAAACAGGTTCCAGGGCAAGAGAGGATCAGATGTACAAAGGAGATCCGATTAGGTGATTATAAATCCGCCACCCTCCTGAACACTCGGATTGTGCTGGTGAAACAGGTTGGGACAGGGTGGCAGGAGTGTTTGTGTCGAGTGCTCCTCATAGCTTGGGGCCACGGTTTCTGCAGAGCTCAGCGGTGCCCCAGCCTGCCGGTCAGATGGACTTCTGCTTAGAGGTGTGCCTAGCTCAGGCCTTTACATTTCCTGAGACTTTGTCAGGCTTTGGGGAGGTGTGCTTTTCCAAGCAACCACCTAGAGCAGCGTTCTCCTATCTGATGCTCTCCAGATGTGCTCGACTGCCATTCCCATCATCCTCAGTCAGCATGATGGGAGATGCAGTCCAACACATCTGAAGAGTGCCCCATTGTGGAAGGCTGACATGGAGGACAGTTGTATAACAGAGTGTTTCTTCTCTGGTTACCTCCTGGTGGTCTTTATTCACCCCAGGTGACCAGGTGAAGGACTGTAAACAACCTGTTGAAATATATGAATAGAAGGAGCTTGGGCTGGGACTGACCAAGGGTCCATGTGTTAAAGGATTCAGTTTATGCAGCCCCTGCCCATGGGAACCCACATGGAGGATGCAATGCCACAGCACCCTTCTGCCCATGTTCCCCAGCAAATATGGAAAGAATGGCAAGATCAATCTTGCAGGGAGCTGCACTGAACAGAGTTTTCCTTCTTAATATTCTTTTAACATTCTAGTCCTGTGGTTCAATGCTTTGTGCCTCCCAAATACCTTAGAGATGTTAAAGGTCCCTCTGCCAATATTACCCCCAAGAAGGGCCTGAAAAATTCACAGGGCAGACAGGTAGAGTTACAAACATTTGTGCAGAATTTTGCTTAGCTGTCAGCTGCAGAACGGAATATTGAATTCCAAGATCTTGCATTTTAAACATGGTTCATTTTCCATCTGGAGAGAGGTTTCTGTGCTTCCATATTTATTTTATTATATTGGTTACATTTTGGGATGCATTAGTAGAAACATCACTTCCAAATCACAAGAAATACTAGTTCCTCTATTCTCCGAACTAGTTAGACTTCACCTGGAATACTGTGTCCAGTTCTGAGCACCAAGATTTAAGTAAGATGCAAGTAAATTTAGAAGGGATCCAGCGGAGGGCGACAAAAATGATCCAGGGTTTGGACATTCTGCCCTGTGAGGAGAGATGGAGAGAACTGGGCATGTTCAGCCTTGAGAAGAGAAGACTGAGGGGGGGACATGGTATCCCTACTTAAGGACCTCAAAAACTGTCACAAAGAGGAAGGTCAAGATCTTTTCTCACTGATACCAGATTGTAAGGCATGGAAGAATCAGCTCAAGTTGCAACAAGTCAGATTCAGGCTAGATATCAGGAAAAGTTTCCTCACTCTCAGAGAAACACAACAGTGGAACCAGCTGCCTGGAGAGGCCATGGGCTCTCCCACACAGGAGGCATTCAAAAATGAAACTGGACAGCCCTCTGAGTGGGATGGTGAACTTGGTGTCCGGCAACAGCAGGGGGTTGGACTCGATGGCCTTCCTGGCCCCTTCCGCATCGTGTTTTCCTCTTTCACCAAAGAGCCCTGTGCCATTTTAATTAGAAGTTTCCTTCTTGTAGCTTCTGATCTGATTGCCTCTTTCTAGTGCTGGAATGGAATGAATTGTGAATGGAACTCTTAATTGATGGCTAATTAGCCAATAACTATTCTCCATGGGTGGGGAGGGGGAAATGTGCTGATGACTGGTTCCCTCCCCTTTTTCTTTATTGTCTTGTGAAATATTACGGTTTCTCTCCATTTCATTTTGCAATTAAAAGGGGAGGGGAATTAAAGGCATTAGTCTTGAAGTCCCCCCCCCCCCAGGGAACAGGAGCTGAGTAATTAAGGGGCAATCAATTAATCCTTAATCCCAAGCTCACAGAACAGAAACCATCAGTGAGGCCCTGGTAGTAGGCTAGGACAGCAAAACTCTGGGGGGCTGGCAAGAGCGCAGGGCTGCAGGAAGAGGGTCTGCATGTCCCCTTTCCCAGCGGAGTGGCTGGGAGGAGGGTGAGGTTGAAGGCTTCGCTTTCTTCCCGAAATCTTGAGCAAGATCTCCGGATTTGGGGGTGGGGAAGCTTTAAGCTTGCCCAAGTGAGGGTAAAGCTTAACCCTAACCCTGAGCTTCCTACACACCCAGCAGCAATCCCGATGAGGATGCACGTCTGAGAGATGCCCAGTGGCCAAACTCCAACCCCATATCTTTCGGAGCCAGGTTTTCAAAGAAATGCAAAGTGATGAAGTAAGGCTAGTACAGAAGTAACTGTGATTTGGTGTGTCTGATTTTTGGAGTGGTCACTTATTTAGAACCATAGAAACAGAGCGAGTCAGAAGGGGTCTCCCGGGCCATCTAGTCTGACCTCCGGCACCAGCCGGCTCCGCTCACGACATGCCCACCATGTGGACATCCAGCCTACCCTTGAACACCCGCACCGATGAGGCCTCAACGACCTCCCGTGGAAGCCTATTTAAAATAGGCAGTTGTCCTCGGGGTTCCACAAGAAGTTTGGCAAAACTTTTCGAGGTTGGTTGAGCTGACTTGGGTTGACGAAGGAAAACTGAACCACACAGAGCTCTGGGTCAGGCACAAATGCAGCAGGGCCATGGAAGAGTCCTGTGGAATTGGGAAGTCTGCATGCTGCTCCTGCCAACAAAATGTGGCACAGCTTCGGCTTGGCTGTTGGGTATGGCACTCAAGCTTTAACTTAATAGGTATATTGTCATGACAGGCGATGGAGATGGATGGTGCTTGTATTTCTCCCACATGTCTTTTTGGGATTCCGCAGGCACATGAATGAGCAGTAACCCCGTGTGTCCCTGCAAGGAGCTCTGGCGCAGGTGCACAGGGTTTGCCCGGCAGGACTGCTTCCCTCCTGGCCCGCTCTCTGTTCCGGAGGGCCTCCACGAGGTTCCCCCCATACCTGCCACAGCCTGCCACAGATCTCCCCTGATTGGCAGGTCCTCCAGGGAGACAGGTGGCAAGCGGCAACCACGTGCATGCAACGTCTTTCGGTGACCAAAAAAGCCCTGCTAATCAGACCCCTAAGCCTCAGTAATGCCCCATGCGATTAGCAGGTGCTAAGCTGAGTGGCTTCCAGGCTTGCAGGGACTCTCGGGGCTGGCACCCACAACCACGTCCCCGCAGGCTGGAGGGGCAGGTAGGGAGCCATGGAGCTGGGGCAGCATGCCCCCCACCCCCCTTCTGGCCACCCCCTCACCTGAGCCAGCGAGGGAGGTGGTGGGCAAGCAGGTGGAGAGAGGAAGGAAGTCCGGGCGGCCCCTCTTAGGGGCAACTTGCTGGAGGTGGGCCTTGGCAGGTGCCCCATCACACCACACCTCCCCTTGACTACAGCAAGTGCCACGCCTCCAAAGCCTCAGGGGGACTTGGGGGGCCCACCTGGCTAGAGAGGAGTCCATGGTGCATCCTGCAAGCTCCCTATCCTTGCACCCTCTGTTTGTTTGGGATTTCAGCTCCCACACACCCCAGCTGGCACGCACGTCCGCTTGACGGGAATGCTGGGAGACAGAGTCCAAAACATCTGGCAGGGCAGCACTTGGTGAGAAGCAGAGCCGGGGTAGGTCTGGGGGCTCAGACGTTTGCTCATTCTCTGAGCTTTGCAGAAGTCCACAAGTATTTGCATGTTTACAGAGGCAGAACGAAGGCACCGATGTGCTCAAAATAACTGGGCAAAGAGAGCGCTTTGAACCCCAGCCGTGGACTCGCGTTCCCCAGGGTGGAAAGAAATTGCGTGGCTTTGCCTCCCTCTAGCGGTGATTCCCAGGATGGCTTTGCTATCGGAACCCCTCCCCCCACCCCACCCCACCCCACACCCCCACAGTCCGCCCCACCACCTAGTGAATCTAGAGGCGGGGCCTTCTAAAACCATTGATGCCAATTTTTGTCCCCTAAGAATTTGGGGGCAAAATTTACACAGCTTTGTGCATGGTTGGATTCCATGAAGCCCCTGCCTTTTTGGTGGGCTGCCACCTCTCCCCACTCCGTTGCCAACCTAGCAGCATCTTTGGGAGCGATTTACCCCAGGGGAAAGGACTTGGAACAAAGGTCTAAACACCTTCTCCCAAAGCAACCCTTTTCCATTCTTCTAAGCAGGCCCAGGGGACTGATAATTAGCGAGCAGGAGGTATTATTAAGTGTATTAAGTATCTCTCTGGCGTGTGTGTATTCAATTTCTGTGCGTGTTCATTTTGGGTGGCTCTTTTTTTTTTTTTTTTTGCCTCCAATGGGTGTGAGTCCAGAGGCAAGACCCCAAACACAGTGACACTCTGTGGGCAGCCTTTGCCACTGCCAGCCATGGCGTCCTTCTCAGCAACAGCCTGGGCTGGGATGGCAGGCCCCTGCACTGCAACAGTGGATGCCCAGTGGTCTTGGGGAAGAGGGCTTGGCCCTGTGGATTCTTCATCGCTTGGGCCTCTGGCACGGCGTTCCTCCTGCCAGCTTTGGCTGGGGGCCCACTATGCGTCTCTCTGGACAGGAATATCTTGGCCTTCCACCATCTCTGCTCCAGTGGCCTCCAAAGTCGTGCACAGCAAAGCATTCTGCACGGGGCGGCCCTTGAAGACTGTGCAGAAGCTGGAGCTTGTGCAAATGTGGCAGCGGGATCAATAACTGGGAGCAGAAAGTCTGAGCACACAAGCCAGTGTCCGTCCCCGTATCGGTGCCACGTCCCCCGCCAGGCCCACGCGGCATCTGGTTGGCCCTTCCTCACTCTCCCTGGCGCTTCCCCAGCTGCTGCTGCGTCGCAGTCGCTGCTGCTCCGAAAAACCTGCTTCTTGACAGTCTGCCAGGCTCTGCAGTCCATTTGGGGCAGGAGGATGAGCACTGACCTCAGCTGCCTTCCTGGAACGCGGCAGCCGGCGGGCAAGGCGTGATTCCAGCACTCGGGTTTGGGCAGGATGTTCCAGGAAGCGTCTGACTGGGCCTGGCCCCAGCAGCGGCTGGACGAAGGGGCGCCTGCGGAAGGGAGGCGGAGGCAACCCCGGGGAGCAACGGGGTTGATGGGAGCTGCCCAAGGTGGTGCATTCCATCCGCCCAACAGGTGCAGCACTTCGGAGCGCCTCTGAAGCTGAGAAGGGAACCCGGCTTGGGTAAGAATTGGCGGGCTTGCCCTGCGGGGCAACCCCGGCTCCACCCAGCAGCCGGATTCCGCTTTGGGGCAAGTCTTGGGGGTGTCATTCCAGCAGAGCGTGAGGTAAAAGCGGCAGAGTTTGCGCCATTATTATTTCGTTATTCAGTACGCTGTTTCCCTGCGTCTAGGCAGGAACGTGCCACTTCTTTCTGCCAGCATTTTTTTGGTGACTGTGACTGGCAGCAATTCAACAGGTAATGCTCTGCCCTGGCATGCAGAGGGGATGCAGGCATGGGAGAATTTCAGCATGGGCTGCCAGTTGTTGAAGGCACAGGAACCCAACCAGAAGAGTATGGGGGGAAGCCAACGTAACCCCGAGCAAAGGGGCAAGCATTGCAATTTGTGAATGCTGGAATTGGCCCACTTCATCTCTCTTGCATTTGGGGAAGAAAGGGGCTTGTCCCTTAGGTTTAAAAAATCCTCTCCTAGAGAAGTTGGGACTATAAGAATACCTTGAAAAGATGTTTTCTCCATTCGCCAATGTCAAAAAAAATGCATGTTTTGCAACACTGTTGTCTATTTTTCATTTATTTTTGTTATTTCCTTCAAGTTACAACTCATAATACTTGAATCGTCAACATGTGATCATTCATTTTGCTTGTTAACTCGTCAATGTTAAATGTGAAGCAGAAATCTGTTGCTTCGTTATAAAGTTGGAGATGAGGTCCCTCACTTGTCTATGAAGCATAACAGGGTCTACCCCTTGTTTTAATATTACCCTCTGTATATCTGCCAAGCAGTTCTTGCAATTTCCAAATCTTTTTCAGGGGAATTACTGCAATTATTTGTAAGTAAAATAATAGTTTTATAGCTACTGCTTTCCTTTAGTCCTCTTATAAGCTGCACTGTTTTTGTTTCTGCTATTTTAATGGCATTGTTTTAATGTGATTTATTTTAAAGTTTACCCACACATCATCCCCATGACATTAGTTGCTGGATGGTCTAAACATAAAATGGATTTTTAAAAACCTTAGCTCTGCAGGACAGGGAATGGGAAGAAGACGGAGCAGGAACTGTGGCAGATCTTTGCAGGAGGTCTGATTCCCACGACAAAAGCAATGCTCAGGTCTAAATGCAGGAAACAAAACCAGACCCCAAGAAGATCCTGAAGGCCCATTCGCACCACCCCAAGGACCTCTCAGGAGCTTTGCAGCTGGCTCATCTTTCCTTCTTCTCTCTTTCTGCTCCAGGATACAAGACGTTGCTGAAATGTTTGTCAGGAAAATTTTGCCGCCGCGAGCTCATTGGGATCATGGGTCCGTCTGGAGCTGGGAAATCCACTCTCATGAACATCCTGGCTGGGTACCGGTGAGGCAGCACCCCGGTCCCTTTAAAAGGCTGATGTTTGACTAGAGGGGTCTGGGATATTTGCTTGTGTAGTCACCACTGTCGCCTCACTGATGGGGTTACCATCAAATTCACGTTGCACAATCAACATGCCTGATTTTCCAAGCAGACTGCTTCTGCCCCAAAGAGCTTCCCATCCAAAGCTTGACACAGAGCAGGGGCAAGACAAAGATGGCTCACTGGTACAGACTTAGCTTCAGAGATGAGAACGAAGGGGGCGCCCCAAAGGGCCTCGCGGGGAGGAAGGCTTTGAGGAGAGAAATATGGGCATTCTAGAAAGGACCTCCAGGGCCAGCGAGAGAGAGGAGACACATTTGCAGTGGTGCATGAGGTCCATGCTGGGGTAGATCTAGAATGAGGCCCAAACGCCAGCTGCAAATCCTTCCCTGTTTGGCTTTGACGACTGAGAGGCAGTGGCTTGGCCCAGCCGGACAGATGGAAGGAGAGGACGCCATGGGCTGTCTGCGATGTGCTTTGCAAAGCAGGCGAAAGGTCGGCTCAGCCTGAGCTGCTTTGTACTTGCAGGGAGACAGGCATGAAGGGGCAGATCCTTGTGAACGGGCGGCAGAGAGAGCTGCGCACTTTCCGGAAGATGTCTTGCTATATCATGCAGGACGACATGCTGTTGCCGCACCTCACTGTGCGCGAGGCCATGATGGTGAGTGGCGCTGGGGTGGGACGCAGGCTGGAGGGGAGGACGGGGTGGGCCAGGTCTGGCCATAAGGGGCCCAGGTTGCTCCCAGATGAGGCTTTCCATGGGCCGTCACCCCACGCCAGTCACAGACTCCTACCAGGGGATGACAGTCTCTTCGCTTGGTAGCCCACCCATGCCTTAAGAATAAGAGCATAAGAAGAGCCCTTCTGGATCTGACCAGGGGTCCATCTAGATCAGCATTCCCCTTACATGGTGGCCAACCCATGGGACACAACAGCAGTGTCCTCCCACCCAATTCCCCAGGGACCGGTGTCCCTCGGCATGGTGTCTCTGACACTAGAGTAAACATGTGGCCACCAGGACTAGTAGCCACTGATGGATTTACCTTCCATGGGAATAGGACAACAAGACAAGTCAACATAAAGGCTGACTGTGTGTTATTGTGCTGTGCAGACCCAGCCATGCTGACAACCCATGAAAAACCCGCAAATCATAGAATCGAGTTGGAAGGGGCCAGAAGTCCCTGAGGTCCAACCCTCAGCTGTTGCAGGACAATAAGTTGCACCATCCCATTCAGATGACTGCCTGGACAGCTGCTGAATGCTCCCAGTGTGGCAGAGCCCATAACATCTCCAGGCAGCTGGTTCCACTGTCATATTGCTCTGACAGTGAGGAAATTCTTCCTGGTATCCAGTCCAAATCTGGTTTCTTTCCACTTAAGCCCATTGTTCTGTGGTCAAAGAGAACCTGCAGTCTGTTGTTTGCTCACGAACTGTGGGTTGTGAGCACAGCTGGGTTCACACAGCACAAACTCACAGGCCGACCAGAATCCACACTCTAATCTGTACTCTGGCCTGTGTTGTGTGAAGCAGGCCAGTATCTTTTGACTGATAATGCTGCAACTTCTCCATCCAGAAGTTTTCCCCAGATCTGAGCTACATACAGAGAATTCTGCCATTTCCAAGAGACTAAAAAAAGAACATATCTTCATTCGTGCGCTGGATGCAGGACTGGAGAGTCAGCTTCTGAAGGTTAATATTTGCTCTCTCCCACTCAGGTTTCTGCCAACTTGAAGCTGAATGAGAAGCAGGAGGTGAAGAAAGAGCTGGTAAGCTAGTTCACCTGCCAGAATTGTAGTGGGGGGGGGGGAGCTTATTCCTCCCACACCCCCAGCATCCCCTGATCCAAAAGGAACAGGAAACAGAGTCTGATAATCCCCCATTTTAATTTAATTTTCCCCAATTGTATGTAAAAAGTCCCCCCTCCCCCACTAATCATGAAGTCACTTCTGGTTGTTCATAGCTGCTGACCTGATAGAAATTTGAGAAGTAGGAAAGAAAGGATTCCGCACGGGGAAGCTTGGCCCCCTCATTTTCTTTGCCCCCCCCCCATTTTTTTAAACAAACAAACAAACAGTGCTACGGAGAGTGTGTGAATTTGTGATTTGTGCGAATTTGGCCTGCATGATTTGCTGGTGGGAGTAGTGCTAGAAGGACACTGTTTTGGCTTCCAGTGGATGGAGATCGTGCAGTTTGGGGTAAATTAGTCCATTGCACGAATCATGCAGTTTGCATGGATTTCCTCAGCATTGCATGTTCAAACGCAAATTAGGTGGCCCGTCTTAGAGGCAGAAGCCCTCACACACAACTCGACCCACACTGACCGGAAGCGACCGGGGAATCCATGGAGCCCCAAAACTGGCACAGGGCCCTTTCTCTGCCCCGCTATCCCAAGAGTTGAAGTATCTCTCCTGTGTCCTTGTTACTGGCAGAGAGAGCTTTAAGCTCGATTGTGCTGCTGTTCTAGCCCCACCCCTTTTGCTGTTGGCCACGCCCACTTCTCCCCAAGGGAGTCCCCCCCCCCCCCCAGTTTGCATCTGCCTGCTTTCACCATGAAATCAGAGTGGTGCTCATCCAGCCAAGGTGACCTGCGCACATGTCCCTGCTTTCTACCTGTTTCAGGTGAATGAGATACTGACCGCCCTGAGTCTTCTGGAATGTTCCTACACCCGCACCATGTCCCTGTCTGGAGGACAGCGCAAACGCCTCGCCATTGCTCTGGAGCTGGTCAACAACCCGCCAGTCATGTTTTTTGATGAACCCACCAGGTAGAAGCACACCTTTCCGAGCCTCTTTCTGCTCCCAGTGCACACCTGGGGAAGGGCGCATGATCCAGGCGCTGCTCTCACTGTGTGGGTGGGGAGGAGATCCCTCGGATCTCTTTGCATCTCACAGAACACTGGAAGTTAGTCCTGGAGGAAGGGGCGGGACACAGTGTCAGGATCAGGCCCCTCCCATGCGGGAAGGTCACTGCGAAGGTATCAGAGGGCCAGGGCAGCAGGTCCAACGACAGGAGGCCGACGATGTTCCGAGAGCCATTGCGTTGTTCACGGAAGGTGCTGTTCAGATCCAGGATCAGCCCGTGTGGGAGTCAAGCATTCAGGCCAGGTGGTGGAAGGCGGGTAAGTGGAAAAGGAAGGAGCAAGCCAAGAGGGGATGGGGACAACCCCCAGAGCAAAAGGCAGGGAGCTCCCAGGACCGAAGAGAGCTGCATGTTTGGGGCTGCCCACGGGCAGCTCTGGTAGGATGGGAGTTGGAGGCTGGCGCGGTGAGGCAGCCACTGAGAGGAAGCGGAGCAAGGGCTCCAGGGGGCCAGACGGTGAAAAGCACACGCCTGGGACTGGCACCGGCTGGATTTCGCAACTGGCGTTCAAGGGCCACGGGGAGGCAAGATCGCATCCAGGGGAAGGGGAGGCAAAGCAGCAGAGAGCCCTTTCTGAGGGTGGAGAAGCAGCTGCGCAACAGGAGTGCTGGATGCCCGATTATGCATCCCATCGTGCCACACCAGACTGAGCGGGCGAGGAAAGCCGGTTTGCAGAACCAGCAGCGAAGCGAGGGCAGCTGGCCAGAGCCGGAGAAGCAACACCCAATGCTCTGTACTCTCCTGCTGCTGCCCTCGCAGACCCCGGCATTCACCCCATCTCTCTTCCTGCCCCCTCCCCACCCCCCGCAGCGGCCTGGACAGCGCTTCCTGCTTCCAGGTGGTCTCCCTGCTGAAGTCCCTGGCTCAGGGTGGGCGCACCATCATCTGCACCATCCACCAGCCCAGTGCGAAACTCTTCGAAAAGTTTGACAAGGTGAGGGCTTCCGGAGGCCTCCGTCCGGGGAAGCAGCTTCCTCCTGCCACGCTGGCCGGGATCAGTGGTCATCTCAGTCCAGGACATCTGGACGGGCAGCCAGTTGGGGAAGGCCCCTGGGGGTGCGGGTAGTGGACTCTCCGTTGCACTCCCTGCGTGGGAGCTTCCCCAGCGTGGCCTGGAGAGCAATTCGGGTGGCTCCGAGGTGCCTCTTCCGCACAGGACGGAGCGGGGCTCGCGACAGGTGCTCCTCAGAAACGAGGCCTGAGACTCGCGCCTGCGCTCACGCTCCTTCTCCCCCCCCCCCGACTCCCCTTTCAGCTTTACATCCTGAGCCAAGGGCAGTGCATCTTCAAGGGAGCGGTACCCAACCTCATCCCGTACCTAAAGGGGCTGGGCCTGCATTGCCCCACCTACCACAACCCAGCCGATTTCAGTAAGTCCTGCCAGCTTAAAACGAGGATCGGTTCGTAGGTAGTCGATTCGTGGATTCTTTGTGCTAATGCGTCAGTGCTGACCCTCCACTCAGGGCCCCCAGAAGCCGATGCCCCTTCCCCTGGCCCCACTTCCTTTCCCCCAGCAACCCGTTCTCTGGCGGATCCTGGCTTTTGCAAGCTCCCCTCCACCATTCCAGAGGTTGGAACGCCTCTCCCAAGGCTGAGTTGCTGGCCGTACAAGCTGGCAGGGCAGCTCTGTTCGTACGCCTGGCCCTGAGAGCTTCTACCGTTCCACCTTTCAAATCTGCTTAACATTTAAAATCAATGCAATCAAATGGATTCTCCAAAACGGAATTCATTTCTCAGCCTGAGGAAGGTTCAGCGCCCCTTCCATGATGGTTCTTAACCAATATTGCGTGTCTAGGAATGTCAGTGTTACATGGCAACAGGGTGCTGTGGGGAGCTTGGCCACCAAGGGACCTGGCTTCCAAGCTCCCTATTGCGACGTCTGCTTGCCCACAGTTAGAAACAGGTTTCTGGGCTAGCTAGACCGGCGATCTGATCTAGCAGGGTTCTAGCAGGGTCCTTTCCTGACAGCCCCTTAATGCAGGGACCCTTTGAAATGCTAAATGACATGTGCGCTGCTCGGAGCCTGAGCCGAGGAGGATCGGGCCCAAATCCAGTGGCAGGCTTGCCAGACTACTTTGGGTAAGCTGGTCTTCCCTAAGCCTCAGATCCGCACGTCCATAATATGGGGGTAACATTCCACCTTCCCTGACACAGTCGTTGTGAGAACTGCTGAGAGGGAGCATGAGAGTCGGAATACTGAGACATTCTTATAGACGGGCAGTGGAAGACCTAGCCTATAAACGTGACGAGGAGGAGGCGATTCTGGGAGCAGAACTTGGGTGAAGGTTAGGAAGCACCTGCTCCCCTCCATGGGCCTCCCTGCCCATACTGCTCATTCGCGTGATGTGGGGTTCAGGCCCAGCATCCCTGCAAACGCACCCCAAGAAGACCTGGACGCTGATTCTAGGTCAGATGGGGAGGTTGAAAATTTTCTCCGGGTGCCAAGAATGTGGAAACTGGAGCCTGGTAGGAACAGCAGGACAGTGAGGAGGAAACTGCTTTTCTGAAGGCCCACCCAGCTGTCCTCCAAATCCATCACGATGCAGGGCCCTGATCAAGGTGGGATGGGGTGGAGATACAAGAGTTGGGCCTTGGGTGCAAGGAGAGGGGCCATGCAAGGCCTGGGGTGCTCAGGGAGACTTGCAACGAAGCAGGTGACCCTGCACTGTGGAAAGACCTGCCCCGAGGGACCTCTCATTTTATGGCAAGCTCTTTCATGCCCTTCTAACCCAGGGAACGCACTGAAGCTTACCAGGTTCGGTGCTATGCACAGCCTGCCTGGAGCAGTTTTCTCCTTTAGCTGGATGAGGACGCCCTGGGGCAGCACTTGCTAGTTCTTTGCATAGTAAGGGGAATTGCCTGGAAAGACGGACTTGCCCGTTGGACTACCTCTTGGGGGCTCCAGGCTCACTCACCCGCATTGCCTGCTCCCTTGCAGTTATCGAAGTCGCCTCGGGCGAGTACGGCGACCTTAACCCGCTGCTGTTCCAGGCGGTCCAGAATGGGCTTTGCGCCATGGAGGAGAAGAAGAGCAGTCCGGACAAAAGGGACGCCTCTTGCCAGGAGCACTGCGGGCCGGTGAGTGGGACGGCTGAGCAAGCCAGCCGACGGTCTTGCAACTGGAAGCCCGCTCAGCTCAAGGACAGTTGGGGCATATGGTCCTCGCAAGGTGCCGTCCCTCCTCATTTTTCTCCCCAGATTGGGCTCCACCTTTGGCCACACAACGGCCTCTGTTTCAGATGCAAAGGCCCCAAGGAGGTGTGCCCAGTCTTCCTGCTCTCTATTTCGGGGTTCTGCTTCAGGTCCCAGCCAGCCGCGGCCCTTCCCACAATCCGTGCTTCCATGTTTCACTCCCTCACCAGAGTCACCTCCTGCTGCCCTGGCAAAACTCCGTCTGCTTTCCCTAGCCACAGAGCTGGTCCAGCCTTCAGGGGGCTGTCTGGGAGTCAACTCTTCTTGAGTTGCTTCTCTGGGGCTTTTTAATGATTTAGGCATCTGCTTCTGCCAGTCTTGGGGGCCCCTCACGGCCGCTGATACTCTCTTCTCGTGTGTCGGTAGTGCCACGTTGGTTCCATGCAGACAGCTGCTGAGAGAACAGGCTTTGCCTCGAGCGTACGGGATTCCAACATCCTTCACATCTTCACTTACACTCTCTGCAGACCTCCTTCTATTTCAATTTGACAGACAGGCAAATTGAAAGATACATTTTAAGAACCGGGATTGTTAACGGCTTTCCTAACCTCCCTTTCTCTTTCTCTCGTCCCCAGGATATGGATCACATCGAAAGCCATACGTTCGCAACCAGCACCCTGACCCAGTTCTGCATTCTCTTCAAGAGGACCTTCCTCTCCATCCTGAGAGACACGGTGAGGTGCAGGGCGGGCGCGCACCAGAAGAGGCGGGGGGGGGGGCTTGCCTGGGCTGCTGGGGATGATTGGCTGGAAGCCCTCCCCACACGGGCATTGCTAGGCATGCAGACGAGTCAGAGCAGGCCTGTAGGATATGAGTCTGCATAAAATCTGCATATATTCACTTATTCCTGTACGTTAAAATCGGAAATGGTTACTGGGATGCATTTAAATTTCCCAGAAGGTTCGCCACTCAATTCCTCATGCAAAGTGTCTGAGATAAATCCATCCCTCAAATAATTTGCACCCCAACCAGGACACCCCGAAGCAGCCTATTTTTAAGCTTCGCTGCCATGCCTGGGTTATCTGAGGGCAGTGACGGCATGTAGAAAGGGGAGATTAACCCTTTGCTCCCCCAGTGCAACCCTGCATGAGAATTGCCCCCTGTGGGGCAATTGAGCTGGGGAGGAAACCCCTTTTTTCAATTATGCCACTGGGCACTTGGGGCTATTTCAAGAAATTTGGAGCAGAAGCCTTACAGATCCAGGCCAAGCTGCATCTCTGCCTTCCCAGGTCCTTGGACCAAGGTGCAGCCTGAGCTCTGATCAAGAAGCCTCCCTTGCGGTATTCCAGGATCAGGCCTAAGAGGGAAAGGAGTGCTCAGGATAAAACCATCTTAGCCCGCTCTTGGCTGGCTGGCAGTGCCTTGTCCAGTGGTGCTGGTGGTGGGAAGGAGGGCAGTGCCCACCAGGTGTTCTCGCTGCTCGCCTCTTTCTCCTCCTGGCTCCCTCTTGTTCGCGTGGTCGGCGAGGAAGCAGGACGTGCTTGGTGCTTCCCACTGCACCTCCTCATCTCTCGGCTGGAGCAAGAAGCTGGTGAACAAGCAGGTTGCACATGAAGGAAGAGGAACACGGCCAGGGTCTCCATGGAAAATTTGGTCTAGAATGGAGATGGCCTTCCTCTGAAGGGATGCTTGTGAAGGACAGTAAGCCTAAACATGACATCCTTCTCTTTGCCCAGGTGCTCACCCACCTGCGGTTCATGTCACACATCTGCATCGGGGTCTTGATTGGCCTGCTCTACCTGCATATCGGCAATGATGCCGCCAAGGTCTTCAACAACACTGGCTTCCTCTTCTTCTCCATGCTGTTCCTCATGTTTGCTGCTCTGATGCCCACTGTCCTCACGTGTAAGTCCAGCCCCCCATCCCTCGTTTTAGCAAAGGGGGCTACAGTGATACCAGAAGCTGGCTTGTTGCTCCATTGGGGTTCAGCAGGTCAGGCATCCACATCCAAGGGAGGTGGGGAGAAAGTCCTACGTCCTCGTAGCTCCATGCTTCCAGCTGCTGCATTGGAGGCAACAAAAGACCCCAGAGAGATCTAAGCTTGGGGCAGAAAGCACAGCTTGAATTTTGGGGGGATATTGTGGGTGCTCTCACGACATGGCTGCTGTGGAGGGAGGGGCCACAAAATTCCCATTTCCTATAAGACAAACGGGTAAGATGAAACAGAAAGAAACTTAAGAACTTGTGCACAAGGTAGAGGGGGAGTCTGAACTCTAAAGCTCTTCTTGGGTCTTGGGTACTTGGTTGTACAAGCAGGTAGAGGGAAAATCTTAAACGGTGCTGGAAAATGCATCTTTATCACCAATTGCAATTCAATGGGCATTTTACGATTTTGAAAAGTTTATTGAATAATTGAATTATTATTATTGAATCATTGTTATTGAATAATTATGTATATCCCACACCACTTTAAGGATCTTCTCCCTCAGCAGCACCTGTTTATTTTCTGGTTCTCACCCAAACTCCTGTGTTCTCTCCCTGCAAAAGCCGTAGGTGAATCGCACGATGAACTGGCAAGCCACAGTTGCTCCTGCAGGGCAGCCGGAGAGTAAGGCCTTTGCTAGATAAGGCTGCTAACCTGCTCCGGTTATTTTCAGTCCTGCTGCAGAACTGTCTGCAAAGAGCCCTTCCTTTTTGCCCTACAACCTCTCGGTCCCCTTGTGAGGTGGCAGAGAAGTGCAGCTACACTTGCGGGGCTGAAAAACGGTTTCCCACCCTGTAGCCCCAATCCCACCACCAAAAAAGGGGGAGGGAGGGAAAAACCGGGGGGGGGGGAACCAAAACGAAACTCTGAAAAGGCTCAAAATTAGGAGCAAGACTAGAAGGCCAGGTTGCTCTCTCGAATACTCCTACGCGGCCACGAGTGAGCAATGAGGGTCCGCGATAAGAGCCGCTCATAGAACAGCTCAGAGGTGGCGACAGGCAGAGGAATGCTTTCCGTTGGCGCTCCCTGAAGGCTGGAAGGGGAGCCAGGCCCTGTGCCGCACGGTGCCACGTCTTCCACTGCTCCGCCACGGCGATGCCCACTGTGCTCTGTCCCCTTTCCTTGCAGTCCCGCTAGAAATGTCTGTGTTCCTGAGAGAGCATCTCAACTACTGGTACAGCCTGAAGGCCTACTTCCTGGCCAAAACCATGGCAGACGTTCCTTTCCAGGTGAGGCTCTTGCTGTGCTTATTCTGCATTCACGTCCAGGCTCACCGCGTTTTCCCCTCAATATTTTCCTGTGTTTCTAATAGCCACATAGTGGGCAGAAATTCAACAGGTGCAGTTTCTCCTGGGGGAATGGCAAAATATTCCTTGGGTCCCATCTGCCGCCCTTCACCACCTCCCCTAACTCCTTTCCTGTACCTGGGTACATATTTATTTAAAATATGTATACACTGCCCTTTGTTACCCCATCACAGGGTAAGAGCAAGAACAAAGAAAAGCAACCAAGCTAGAAATTAAAATTCACAGATGCTTCTGAACACAGATAAGCTTTCAGCAGATGCCTGAACACCAGCAGAGGTGGGGCAAGGGGCAAAGAATTCCAGAGGCAGGGGCCACAACTAATAAGGCTCCCCCTTAGTTGGCATCTGATGCACTTCTACAGGCGACCTGATGACGAGGAAGGCCCTGACTTGCAGCCAGAATGATAGGGGTGAAGGTGCTCCTTCACCTTCCACTTTAACAGAATCATTTGTTTATTTTATTATAGTAGAGGTTGGGGATTAGGAATTTAGATTTAGTAATGTTATTAAATTTCTATTGCACCGTTCTCCCATGGCTGCAAGAGGCTCCCAGGGGGTCTCCCCTCCAAGCTCAGGTCAGCCCCGGCCTTGCTGAGCTTCAGCACGGGGGGGGCGCCTTGTGTGCCTTCAGGCCATCCTCTGGCGCTGACCTGTTGCCTCCTGCTTCCCGCAGGTGATTTGCCCCATCACCTACTGCAGTATTGTCTACTGGATGACAGGACAGCCCCCTGAAGCCACCCGCTTCCTGCTTTTCTCTGCCCTGGCCACCTCCACAGCCCTGGTGGCCCAGTCTCTGGGGCTGGTGATAGGGGCAGCATCCACCTCCTTACAGGTAAGTAGGAGAGAAGCTGTTCTGGGGAATAGGAATACCAGACCTGGCTTGCTGGAACCAGGCAAGATTCACCCAACCCAGCATGCTGTTTCCAGCAGTGGACAGCGGGAGCCCTCTGGGTGCGCAGAGGAAGCGAAAGAAGGCCGACTTCCTTCCTTCAAATAGCTTGAATGAAACGTTGCACCCGATTCGATTACTGCGCATTAGAAATAAACCATTCAAAAACTTAGCATGTCCAAATCTTAGTTTACTCATTGTAGATAATAAATCTTTCTGAGTTTTGTGTGGCCAGCAGGTCAAAATGGCCAAAGAGATCTGATACGTGAGAGAATGGAATGGATGCCTTTGTTCCCACTGGTCACTTCCGTAAATAATATTTACATTCCTCCATTAAATTCCCAAATCCAATGCCATCTTCAGAAATGTTTGGCTCTGGATTTTCTTGATCTTGAAATCCTATTCAATAAGGTGTGCTTTCAGAGCGTGCCTTCTCTAGCTTCCCAAGGTATGGGAGTATATACCCCATTGTCCCCTGCTAGGCTGCAGGTTTGTAGTCCAACACACAGGGGGCAGGCAGGCTGTGAGAAGCCAGAACTTAAACTTAAGTACTGTGGTATTAAAACTCTCTCTCTCTCTCTCTCTGCATTTGCCTCCCAGGTGGCCACTTTCGTGGGTCCCGTCACCGCCATCCCAGTCCTCCTTTTCTCTGGCTTCTTCGTCAGCTTCAAGACCATCCCGACCTACTTACAGTGGAGCTCCTACGTCTCTTACGTCAGGTGGGGCCTCTCGCTAACCCTGTGTCCACTGAACCTCTGCCTCCCAATACCTCCCAACAATTTCTGGGGTGTTGGAAAGAGCAAAGCAGTGGTAATTTGGAAGTGCGGGGCTCCCTTTATGTGCACACCTGTTCCCATGCAAAATACGCAGCCCTATATACATCTAAGGGACTGCAGGTGGCGCAGTGGTTTAAACCGGTTCGAATCTGTGCAATGGGGTGAGCTCCCGTTGCTCCGTCCCAGCTCCTGCCAACCTTGCAGTTCGAAAGCATGCAAATGCAAGTAGGTAAAAAGGTGCCACTTCAGTGGGCAGGTAACAGCCTTCCGTGCACCTCGGTGTTTAGTCATGCCGGCCACACGACCACGGAGACCGTCTGCAGACAAACGCTGGCTTCCTCGGCCAGGAAACGGAGATGAGCACCGCCCCCTGGAGTCAGGCATGTCAAGGGGAAACCTTTACCTTTTATATACATCTATGGTAGGACTTCTGCAAAACTAACAGGTTTTAGTGAATGCTTCAAGGCCAAGCCATCCTAAACACTATTACTACCATCATGCAAAAATGGAATCATGGGATAGTAGAGTTGGAAGGGGTTGATGAACCCATTGAGTTCAACCTTGGGTTGACTCTGGGTTCAAGCATCCCTAGCAGATGTCCGCCCAGCTGCATCTTGTTGTCTCCAGGATGGGAGAGCCCATGGCCAAGGCATTGTTGCGTTGCTCTAGCAGTCAGGTTTTTCTCGGTGTCCAGCCAGGATCCACCTTCCTCGAACTTGAGCTGGTTATTCTGGGGTGATCAAGAAGAGATTCTGTTGTTCCTTTTTGTGAAGGCCTTTCCAGTACTCAAAGAGGGCTGTCCTATCTCCCCTCAGTCTTCCCTTCCCAAGGCTCAACATGCCCATTTCTTGTGGTTTCCCTTCACAGGGGCTTCCTTCCAGTCCCCTGACCATCTTCGTTGCTGGGAAAATAATAAATAAATAAATAAATCAAATGTTAGCTGGCACTGCAAAGACTGCAGCTAAGCTCAGAAGGGTTCGGGGGACTGAGTTTGAAAGGGGATTGCAGAAGTTAACGAAGGAGGTGCCGTCTGTTAGGGGCTATTTGGCCGTTGCGGCCAGTTGGGCCTCCAGAGCATTCCATGGGTCACCAATGTCAGGGAAGAGGGCAGCCATGGGAGTGCCCCGTTAGCCACCCTAAGCAACTCACAGCATCGGACTGCGGTGGAGCCAGTGCTGGGGCTTCTTGATTAGAAGGCCTTTGATCTGAACCAGCGTTAGGCTTTTCCTTGGAAGCACAGAGGTGCACAAAGACCCCAGATGTGCATTTCATGAGTAATCGGAGCACGTTCAGGCCATGGGTAATATCTTGCACTGCCCAGACGCCAGTGGGAACCGTGGCTAGTGCATCAGGAAGCTGGCAGTCCGCATTGCAACTGGAAGCACAGAGCCGCACTGCAGTCTGGAACAGAGGAGGTGGCTGGAGCACGTGGAAGGGAGCTCTGTGGAGCTGCCCCGGTCCGAACTCCAGCATTTTCACTTCTTTCGAAGGTTCCTTCCAGGGCTCCACTGTGTCTTCGGTGGCTTTGCTCTGCCTCAGAATGAAGGGTGTTCTGTAGGACTTGGCCGCTCTGCTAACATCCTCTCCGTGTGTCGACTCAGGTATGGTTTTGAAGGCGTCATCCTGACCATCTACTCCTTGGAGCGAGGCGAGCTGGAGTGCAAGGTGCCCGACTGCCCCTTCAAGGATCCCATCAAGATTCTCAAGGAGCTGGACGTGGAAGAAGCCAAGCTCTACCTTGATTTTATTGTCCTGGGCATTTTCTTCGTGCTGCTCCGACTGCTGGCCTACCTTGCCCTCAAATACAAGGTGAAGTCGGAAAGATAAAAGGCACCCCTGGGGCGACCCCGCTGCCCTTTGGCGGACACTGTCGGCTGTGCCGGGACCATTCCTCGGCGGACATAAACTCCGTGGGTGCACGAGGCAACGAGGGAGGTGTCCAGTAGCGGGTGGACAGAGTCAGCACAGTCGAGAAGGGTTGATGAGACGTCTCGGAACTGTTTTAACCTTTCCAAGCATCCTCGTCGTTGCAAAATGGTCTCTCTGCTCTCTTTTTGTACAATTCCGGAATGTGTCAAACGCTCTGCCTGGAGCTGTTCTTGTCGGAGGGAACTTGTCCTCGCTCGCCGCTTGGCTCCCTGCCCCATGGAGCAAATCTCTCAGGAGCAAGGCAGCCTGGCCTGTGACGAAGCGGGAACGTGGACGGGGCGCTCCGATCCGTTGGGCAGGGCCCGGGGTGGGTGGGGAAGCAGGGACTGAGTGGGGCGGACAAGGCGTTTACTGCAGGCAAACAGGACCACTGCAAAGCACAGTTTTGTAGCGCTATTATTTTCCGTGCCGTTTTGACTTGCTCGCTTGCGGACATAACTGTAGCATGTGTATCAATATTAAGAAACCGGAAAAACTATTAGGAGTGTGTGCTGCGCCAGGCTTTAAATGTTTACCATAACCATAGCTATGGGAACTTTTCTATTCCCCCCCATCCCAGTTATTTGTGTGGTTCTTTAGGAGAAACCAAATGCTAATCTGTGAGTATTTTTTGTTTGTTGTCGTTGTTGAGAAGGTTGCAGGCAGGACTAGAAGCACCAGACAGAAAGATCAGCCCTGAAATTAATCTGTAGGGATAGCAGGCCTTCCCCATAGGACAGGAAGGGCTTTAAACTTCCTCGTGGCACTTGGAAAACCTGCTGTATGTGTTAGAAACCCTGCAGCTTCTGTTTGGTCAGAGATAATTCAGGGGGTTGCATTTATTCCATGATCTTGTTGGAGTGCAGAATGTTGCATCAAGCCCAGAATTTAGTTCCTGGAGAACTTCACATTTCAGCTGCGTTTCTGCACATGTGAGAAGAGGCTGAAATGTGGGGCAAATGTTCCACACAGTCTTTTGAACCCGCTCTGTGATGATCAAAGGAAAGCATTTTAAAAAGTGAAAATTGCAGAACAAATTATGCAAAGCAAACAAATATGCAAATTGAGCAAGGGTACCGTACTGTCCGGAAACTGCCGAAATCAACTTTTACTTGGTGATGAATTGCATGCAGTGCCCCAAAGAACTCAGTGGATCGCATTTCTGAGGCGGCGAGCGTGGGATAGGAGTGTGCACAGCCTTTGAGGCAGGAGGGAAACGAGAGAGAGAAGGACTACTAGAGTCGATGTGTGTCTGTTGCACACTTCATGTCCCCCCGTTACTTCCCATCAATCGGTTTGGCAGGTTTTGAAACACTGGGGGATCTGTATGAGATAAGTAAGCATACATGCCATGAACTTCGGCAGCTCTGCGTGCTACTTTTACCCTCACTAAGAAAAGCCATCGGACTTTGGTAGGAGGAGAGGGACTGGTTCAGAGCTTTGGAGTATCCTCCATTCCTGTTGGCTTCGCACATTCGCTATGAAGATGCCAACTAGCAGCTGCAGTCCGTCACTCTCCTTTTACTGAGATGCCATCTTTGACTACTAAGACAATCCACAGCATGCTACTATTACCCCTCTCCTTTGCGGCCTTCTTAATCCTCTCTCTGGTATTTAAAAATTTGCAGGTGCGTTGAACAATCCTCCTTTTCTTGCACTGGCCTTAGCACGACCCTTTCAGGAAGTAGGCTGACTGGTTTCCATTTATGGGTGGAAGGTGATATCTGAACTCAGGTTCATGGCAACCATGCCAGCAAAATCTGCTGGTGATCTTAGGACTGTTTGCTCCTTTCCAGAGCCCGGTGCTCAGAGCCTGGATTAAACACATTTGCAGCTTCTCACCAGCTTCCCCCACCCTGCCCCGTCTTCTGTCCCTGGGCATCTGCTACAGACAAGCAGCAATTCAAGAGAATCCATTTCTGTCATGGCACCTGGTTTACATTCCTTATCCTAAACCTTCCTTCCTGTGAGGGAATCTGTTGGTGACATATAGGCATGTGAGGGGGTGTTACGTAGAGGTGGGCTGAGACCTGCTTCCCCGTGTGGATGAGGGCAGGATGCGGTCCAGTGGAGCACACCTCAGGGAACCAAGGTTCAAGGTGGATGCCGGGAAGCGCTTCCTGATGGTTAGGACCCCCAGGGTGTGGAATGGGCTTCCATAGAGGTGGTTGAAGCCCCATCAATGAGGGTGTTCAAGGATAGGCTGGACATGTGCATGGTGGGCATGTCATGAGTGGAGCAGGCTGGAGCCGGAGGTCAGACTAGATGGCCCGGGAGGCCCCTTCTGACTTGTTCTGTTTCTATGTAAGGAAGAAGGATAAAGTTGACATTCCTGTGAGATATTAAGAGCATTCGGTGATGCAGATGGGTCATTCTCGGGACTAGCAGGGTGTGCTCTTTGGAGGGCAATGTGTGTGGCTTCTCTTGTCCCAACATGTGCAGGAATTTGGAGCTTTGCTCGCTCGTTCTGCTGTGCGGGGCTGTGAACCTCTGCCCCAAAACTCTGCCTGGAAGGCGCCACCAACATCAGCCGCAGCGTTGTTTTTCCAGGCATGCTGGCTCCTCTGGATCGGCAGGGACGTCACAGCAATAGATATTTCTGGCAGCTGAGACTGCTCATCTGCAGGCGGCTGTAAGAAGGTTTCCACAAGGGCAGGAAATGACGAATGGCTGATTTGCAGTGGGTGGGGGTGTGAGCATTGAGAGAGAGAGAGAGAGAGAGAGAGAGATGCTTTCTTGCAGACTTCTGGGAAATGTAGTTTTCCATCTCATTGTGCCTGCCCTGCGATGCACAGAGCGAAGGAGAGGAGACAGTGCTTTGAATTGGGCCAAGCTGCATTGCAAGGGCAAGCCGCTGAGGTCGGCCTCTTGGCTACTCATCCGGACGGGGACAGAGAGGCAGCGTGCTGCCGAATGCCAGCTGCTGGAGGGCTTGGTGCCTCCAACCCTGTCGGCCCGTTTGTGTGCTCGTTGAAGGTTTGTGATGGGCCGCTGTGGGGAAAGCAGATGCTGACCCAGCTGGCCCCTTGGTCCAGCCCAGCATGGCTCGTTTGCAATGAAAAAGCCCAGAGTGACACACAAACTTGTACCCAGGTGTATCAGCTTTTATCCCACATGGTTTGTCTTGTGTGTTTGGTCCGTTGATAGCACTACAGGGCTGGCAATGCTTTGACCGTCCCCAGCAGGCTGATTCCTGAGCTGCAGACATAGTGCAGCTCCTTTTGGGATCCCTGTCCTCCCCCCCCCCACATGCACCTGTGCAGGTGGAGCACCTTCTTCAAGGGGATGCCTCCAAGGTGTCCCTCTCCCACCTCTCCTCTTTCTCTTGGCGAGGAAGGACAGAGGTTCTGTTGTAGCAATAACAGCCCAGACTTTTGCAGAACCGCTGCCAGCGTCTCTCTCGCCAGGAGTGTCCTCCCTGTGCCAAGGCCACAAGCCCTCTGTGTTCCTGGGCACTTGAAGGTAGGACATGAACCCAAGTGAGCAGGTTCCTGGGTGAAGGCCCCCCAAAGCTGGTCAGAAGGGGCCGCTGCCATGCACTTTAAAACAGCCTTTTTAAAAAGTGGGGCAGAGGGAGGACGGGCTCCCAAACCGCACTTTTATCTTTTGGGGGCTGCTGGAAAAGAGTCACCTTATTTGCAAACTAGATTTTGGAGGAGAGGCCTGGGTTGGGTGTAGAACGTTAATGTCTTGCAACCTGGTGAAGCATCGATCAGGCTCAGGCGTCATTCTGAGAGCCACCGCCAGATGGAGCCACCCATGGAGAAGGACTTTCTCCCCGCACTGTCCTAGCACTGAGATGCAGGGGGAAAGGTCGCCGGCCGAGGGATTTAAGACAGGGGCTGGCCTGCTCTCCACGTTTAATAGAGACCACCAGGCTGTCCTCTGGATGGGGCAGAGCATGTGAGCATCATTCCCTGGTCTTGCATGTCCTCCTGGCAGGGGCCTGGGTTTCCCTCTTCCCTGAAACTGTAAATTAATTCCTTATACGCACCAGCATGTTCCCTGTGGGTGAATCTCGACATAGGAGCTGCCAGCATTTTTGGTAAACGACGAGATCCAGTCCAGGAAGTTAATTCTCCTGAAAGTTTAGCTACAGGGAGGAGACCCTTCCCCAGCCTTCTGCAATGTGTCAGGCCACAAGTCCCATCACAGGGTGGCTGGGAGGGATGGGGATTATAGTCTTGCATCCTTGTGAGTATTAGTGGCGAGACGGGAACCAAAGCTTCCCCAAAAATACGGGGTAGCCTGCAGCTGTGAGGAACTGTATCCCGAAAGGCTTGTCTGTGGAGGAGAGCTGTGGCTTACCGCGATTTGCCCCCACGCCTCTTCGGAGGTTGTGCAACGTAGAATCAAGTGCAAGAGCCGTCCTTGTGGTCACCCTCACCCCACAAGCACCTGCGCCCATGTTCGTCCCTGGCGCCTGTCCCTCCATGCACAGAAGAAGTGGTTGTGATCCTCACTATTGGTGCTAGAACTAAGAAGCGTGGCACAGAAGGGAGAAGTGAGGTCGGGGGGTCTCATTCCCCCCCCCCCAGCACTACCACCCTCCAAAGTCAGGCGACACAAAAAGAGTTCTCTTTCCCATTTCGTGAAGACCAGAGCAGAGAGTTCTGCTGCTTCGGAAGGTGCGTGTCTTCCCGGGAATCCCGGCTGTCCCAAGCCTCCTTAGGTGTCATCCATCCTTCTGCTAGCAGCGCCTCCCTGGGAATAAACAGGCCGTTGCTGCTTTCCTGCTCTTCTGTTCAAGGTGTTTCCACTGTGGCTGAAATCCTTTTGGGGTATCGTGCGCTCGTGGCTGTCACCCCTGCCCCCCCCGGAACAAAACAAGCCATTTCAATGGCTCCTGGATTGTAAGAGGTTTTGCTGTTGTTTCTGTTGTAGAGAAGGCGCCTTGTGTCAAAATCGGGGGCAAAAAGTACATCAACAGCACAGCTAGCAGTTACAGGCATGTCTACTCAGAAGTAAGTCACACTTTTAATGGTGGTGGCTCCCTCGGGAAGTGTACTTGAAATGCATTCTTCTCCAGCCCAGTCCTAAGCAGGCTGCTCAGAGGGCACGGGAAGCCCGTGCACTGTTCTTGGGCTGCAGTGTCCACCATCTCCAACCACTGGCCATATTGGCTGGGGTTGATGGGTGTTGGGATGCAAGACCCTCACCAAGCCCACCCCTGTGCTAGTGAGACTAGTGGGATTCCCCCAAGGAAGCATGCTGTGGGCGGCACTTCGTATCGTTTCCACAGATCTGCCGGGCACCTTTGGGTGCCTCTGAACGGCTACACACAGGCAGAAGTGTTGGCGGGTTTGCACTTCTCGTTTCGAGCCTAGTTCAACCAAAGCTGCTAAACTGGGTTCCAGGGTTCCTACGTTTCCTCCCTCCTCTCTTCTGTGTCTGCCCTATTTGTTTTTTTAAGGGAATAAATGCAATATGGAAAAATGCAATCTCTCTTGCTTGGAGAGCTTTCCACAATCGCACGAGAACAAGCTGCAGCCCTCTCAGAAGACTGAAGCAGACGGCTGGTTGTGTACCTCCTGATGTCTCGGTCCTGGAGGGGTTTTTAATGTAGGGCCAGAGAGGCCTGCGGGTGTGGCTGGTCTTCGCTGCTTGTTTCAAGTGTTCATGCAGGGCCTGTTGTATTCCGTTGGATTTCACACATTAATAAAACCTATATTTATACGATAGCCCTTTCTCTCGTGATTCTGGGGTCCTGCGAGAACTGCATGAGGCCAGAAGGAGGCAGTCTTGACCAGGTGGCTGTTTAGGCATTGCCAGATAAGGGAAAAGAGACACATTTGCCTAAAATGTGCATGGCCTAATTTACACACACACAGAGGAAGGGGCAGGTAGTCCCCAGGTTATGGACACGTTCCATTCCTGAGAACATCCTCGAGTCATATTTGTATGTAAGTTGGATCACACACATAACAAGCATATCAAGAATTTCTGCCCTGTTCTTTTGCTTTCTTCCTACCTTCATACAGGCCCACAAGAACAGGCAAAACTGGAACAATTTGCCTTAATCACTTAGCAATGAGATCCCCTCCCTTCCGTCCAAGACACAGCAGTATTTGTATGTCTGGTTGCTGAGAGAGGCAATGCAGGAGAAGCCGGGAACAGACAGGGAGGGATGGAGAATGAGAATGAGATCTTCCTGCACATCGCAGAGTGACTCACTTGCTTTTAAGTGATGACTCATGCCTGTTTGGGGGTTTTTTAATAGGGTGTGCCGATGAAGGCCTGCCCTAGCACACCTACCAAGGAATGTATAAAATGAAAGCTGTTCACAATAGATTAAATGTTGCCCCCAAAACAACTTCCTTGTCTTCCCAAAGGCCCCAGCAAAATTTAATGACATTAAATGTTATTCATATGACCTTGTTTAAGGAAAAGCAGTACCGAGTCTTGCGCATGTCATAATAAATTGATTGCATGTTGCAGGCACATCAAAAGCCCGTTGCAGGGCCGCCTTATGCGTTGATTATTCCTCGTTCCTCATTCGACCCCACGCCAATCGATGATAGCATCTGCAGTCCTTCCCTTCCAGTAGAGAGTCATTGTGGATCAAACTGGACCAACTGGAATGCAATCGTCTCGGAAGGTCTGATGTCACGGGGAGTCACTTGCAGCCTGAGTGGGGAACTGGGCTCAAACTGGCGTGCTGCCTTCCACCATCAAAGCACCAGCTTGCTGCTCCTTTTTG
Source organism: Varanus salvator macromaculatus (assembly GCA_023646645.1). Lineage (NCBI taxonomy): Eukaryota > Metazoa > Chordata > Lepidosauria > Squamata > Varanidae > Varanus > Varanus salvator. Next base: position 3,123,693 of record JAIXND010000621.1, read on the forward strand.
ACATCTCTGCAGGGACAGCCCCGGTTCACCACTTTTTAGGGTGGGCATCCAAAACGCAGCTGTTTTCTCAAATGGCTTGACGCTGAAGGGCCAGGCTTGGACTTTGTTTGGCAGGCCTGAAAAACAAATGCATTGCAACAAGGAAAACAAATCAACAGTGCAACAGAAACAGAAACAAAACCCAACAGGCTGTTTACAAGCGCTGAAAGCTTGTAAGAATCAGCATGGCTTGCATATGAGGCGGGTAGAAGTCCCACACTCAGGGGACCTGTATGGGGAACAGCTCTCTTGAGCTGCTGCTTATTGCAAGCCAGGAAAGTGAGCATCATCTGCTCACCTGCTGCACACCTGCTCAGGTAAGGTCCATAAGAAGATGCCCCTCACGTAACCAGGTCCTAATCCACGTTGAGCTATAGGCATTATCGTACTGTGAGGGCAAGCAGTAGTGGGGATGCATCTCCATCCTACCCTGGGAACTTCTTGGGAGCTTCTGCCTGACCACTTCTGGAAGCAGAGACTTCTCCATCCACTTCTCTAGTAGAGTGAAATGTGGCTAAAGATGTTGAAGCCTATTTCTAAGCAGTGCACAGGAAACTCTCAAGTTATAATACACATCCAAATGCCATGGCCTACATTCTCTGCGGCTTCGCCGAGGCCCCATTTGAGGATGCTTGGCCACAAAGGAAGGTGCTGTATGAACTGGAATGCCCCTCTCTCTCTCTCTCTCTCTCTCTCTCTCTGAATCTGCTTGGCTGTCTTTTTGGAAATGTTGCCAGCGGTGTGAGAGAGCAGCTGCAATGCTGAGTGGGAAGGGCCAAACTGGCAGGAAGTTACAGCTGCAGAAAAGTTGGCAGAAGCCTCGGCGGGTGAGAAATAGAACTGCTGGTGAGAGAAAAGGAAAGGCGCCTGTCGTGAATGCAGAGCGACCCTGGCAGAGGCTAGAGCGAGCCATAAAAATCCCCACAGGCACCCGGCTGAGTCTCCCATGAAGCAAGGGGCAGCGGCACACCCCAAACCTCAGCTGGGAAGGAGCTTCAGCAGAGGTAAACTTTCAGTGCTGGTGGGTTCCCTGGGCTCTGCAGCAGGCCAGGTTGTTCTGAATAGCGGAACGAATGCACAACCTTTGAGCAAAAGGGGTAGCAGAGATGCAGGGGGGAAATGGAAAGCAAGCTAGGTGGGGTGTGTGGGAGCAGACAGCGGAACTGCTCATGTGGTCTCATCTTGGTTTTCTCAGTTCTGAGTCCTCGGGACGGATTGCAACAGATAGCCGGCTGGCCCCAAATGGGTGCAGTTCCTTTTTTTGCAATCTTTAAGGCCAGATGAACTTCTTAGCTGTGCCAGCCCCATTCCCAAGTGCACAATGGCCGCTCAGGTGTCATTTTCAAATGGATCTATCAGTAGTGCAAGGGGCTGCACAGATACGAGGACTCCTGCCCCTGGAGACTAGGCAGAGGCTGAGCCGGGACACTGTCCGGACATTCTGCACGACTCTCATTTCTCAGGCTAGCTTTGCATGCCCAGAGTTCATTCATTCTCAAGGCCTGGAGGGAGGGAGGAGGGGAGATTGCTCGATTGAAGAATTCCGGGTCTGCCATTCGACTGCAAGCTTGTCCAGAGCAATCCCAGCATTATGTAAGCATTTTGCCTATCTTAACTATCAGGAAGAATGAGCTTAAGGATGGGCCATGTTGTTTTTCTCTTGACTTAAGAGGGGATCTTCCGAGAGGCGCTTGGCACGCAAAGGTGACGGTTCCCCTCCTGCGGGCGTGGGGTGCTTGGATTCACTGCTGCGGGGAAACGCTGAGGCAGACCCTCTCGCGTCGCCGAAACGGGCCGGGACGAGTCTGCCGCCGCCGCCGCCCGCCCTGCTCCTTTAAGCCGAGGAGGGAGGCGGCCTGGCTCATTCCCCGCCTACGGTGACTCGGGGAGAGAGCGGACGGGAGCGCAGCCGGGGTCGTCCTGCTGCTGCGACGCCAGAGCAGAGCGAGCGGGGCGCAGGAGGTACCCGGGCCCGCGCGCCGTGCGGAAGGCGCCCCCTTCCTCGCCGCGCCGCGCCTCGCCCGCCCCCCCTCCTGGCGCGCCCCCAGGGGTCCCCCCGCCCCAGGGGGGCTGCACAAGCCGCCCGCCCGCCCGCGCTGATTGCGGCTCAGCGGGCGGCACGTTTGGGGAGGGCCCTCCGCTGCGCGCCGTCCCCAGCCGGGCCCCTTGCATGTGCACTCACAGGTGGGGCCGCGTCCTTCTGACTTGCGCTCAGGTGCGCATGCCTGCGTGCCCCGGAGAGCTCTCAGTGCCGAAGCTAAACGTGCTGCCCTCCAATTTTCCTCTGGGGGGGAAAGAAAGACCCCCCCCTTCCAGAGGGAGCATCACCCTTGCTGGAAAGCGACTGGGGCGCTCAGTGGTGAGAGGAACCTTTGCGACTCTTGTGTCCAAGTGATGCCGCCGGGAAGAAAAGATCGGCTTGTCCCCGAGCGGCAATCGATGCCTGTTGACCACTTAGCACTTTGTTTTGGCAGTTCTTTCAGTTTTGAAAACGGTTTCAGAACTTGGGTCTTTGTGAAGAGGCAGCATGATGATTGATCGAGGGCTCTCCTTTTTCCCTCCTGTCACCTCCCTTTCCCTTGCATATTTTGGTGGAAATACGGGTTGCACGGTTTACCTCTTTATTCAAGAGCTACAAACCCTTGAGGATGTTTGTGTACGTGTGCGTTTGTGTGGATTATGCTTCTGTGCCACTTGCTGGAACTTTGTCGACTAGCCCAGTTCTGGGGTGTCTCTCTGTTTTTGCCTCTGTGCTGTCCTTCAGATGGAGAGAGAGGATCTCCCAGCAGCCAGAGTCAACATAGCCAGCAATCAAGGATTATTTTTAGACCCTTGTTAAAGAGCTATTTCTTTGCCCAAGCCTTTTTTGAAGGATCGTGCTAGCCCACTGACCTGTTTGATCATTATTGAGCTCTTAGCTTTGGTTTTAAACATTTCAGATAACTTCACTTCTAAACAGATGGCTTTCTGTATTTGTAATTACGCCTTTTAATCCGTTTTCTGCTGCAGCGTAACCCCTTCTGAGAGAGGAGACTGAGCCTCCAACCCTGGAAGGGGGAGTTGGGCACCTGACCCACTGAGGCCTCGCAGCTGATGCGGAGAAAACCGTGCCAGCTGTCTCAGAAAGTCAACTTTAAAGAGCAGGGAAAGCAGGCATTTGGGAGGGTGGAGAGATCAGCAAGGCCAGGAAACAATTTATTCCGAAACGCCTCCAGCCTCCTTTATTTCTACTCCAACTCACCGTTGGTGAGACAGCCTAAAAAGCCCATCTAGTGAAAAACTCAGAGGGTGGAGGAGGAGAGGCGAAAAGTTCCTTAATCGCTTCTCCTCCACAACAGCTGCAGCCCAGCGCACCGCAGGAACCTCCAGAGCACTCAGGGTCTCTGCAGCAAAGGCGCAGACCGTGGCGTGGCACCCTGAGCCGCGCTTGCATCAGTCCTGTGGGTTTTGGCCCTCTTCAGTCTGTTGAGTTCCTTTCTCGCGCTCGGCCTTCAATTCGGAAGCGAGCCAAGCCGCAGACGCTCGCAGGACTGGTGTTGCACAACTGGCAACCTGCTTCCACCATGCCTAGAACCCAAGCCTGCAATTCATGGGCATGGAAGCGGGAAGCTGCTGGGGCGGTGTTCGCGGGGGCTCGATGCCTGGGCAAAAAATCACATTCACAGAGGCAAGAGGAAAAGTGTTTCCCCAGGCTGGGGCTGGTGGATTCTTCCAGGCAGGGATCCCGCTGGAATGTCTTAGAAGCGTGTGTAGGTGAGGGGGTTCCACAGGGGAATGAACACCAGCTTGGCTTTCTCGCCCTGCCGCATGCGTTTCAGGTGAAGGGTAGGATCCTGCCGCCATGCCATTCCGGAGGGGGCTCCCCCAGGTGGGGGGCAGCTGGGGCAGACTGAAGCGGATGGACTCCAGGCGGAAGGGAGGCAGCATCACAGCTCCGACGGGGCACATGGACTTCGTGCCAGGTAAGGCAGCGCTGCGGCCTGTGGCACCGCTGATGCTGCGCACCGTCCTTGATCTGAGACGGTTCCGTGGTGCTGAGAGCCATTGCTTGTGGCTGAGGCGACGGGCAAGCGCAGTTGTGCATTGGTGCGTGTTCTTGGGTCGGTATTCCTCCGGGCTGGGGGGCCGCGATGGGCACACGCTGTGGCGAAGCGGCAAGCGCATGAAGTGAGACGACATGGCGAAGGATGCGAGGAAAGGAACAGTGCCCTCCTTGCCTGCGTGGCCACCTAAAGCTTCGGGGAGGACGGTGGCTCAGTCCCTGCCCCCCATCGGCAGCAGGGGCCCCATTGAGCCACACTGGCTCTGGGCCTGATGCTGCGTGCAAGGCGGGCTCGGGCGTCTGTAGTGGCCTATCCGTGGAGCGGGGCCGCGGAGCACCCTGGTTTGCTGCCTCCTCTCCATTTGCCCCGGTGTCGCAGGGCCTCCGCCAGCCCCACTCCTCTCCGGGGGGGGGGGGGGGTTGGCTGCAGACCACCAGTGCGCCATCCCAGCCTTCTCCAGTCCTCAGTGCTGTCATAGGACTGCAGGTGCAGCCAGGATCCAACCCAAGTGTGTTTCCCCGCCAGAATCTCTGTTTTGACATTGACGTGGAGGAAATGCCCTTGACGAGGCCGTGTCTTTAATAGCTACGTCCATAGCGTGTAAGTCACGGCGATGCCGAGCCACGACCCAGAACCTGCATCGTCCTCACCTGCGTGTTGGGCTTCCCTTTCTCAGGTGCTGGGGACAAATTCATCTCCAGGGCTGTGCACATGGACCCCACGCTGCGCATCACAGCCTCAGCCCTCAGGTGAGAAGGCCCCCTCCGGATGCCGCGCGGTCGGCCTGGACAGCTGACACTGGAACCATTAGCAGGATCTGCTGATGATAACGCTGCACGCTCTTCACATGGGCAGGAGCTGCTGCTACCGATTGACGGGATCATTGCTTTGATGTCTGCGGCTGGTTCACAGCTTTCTTGTAGAAAGCACCCCTGAAAAGCTGTTAAGCTGTGAGAAAGGACTTTTTAAAAATGAGGGTTCATTTTGGTTTACTGGAAAGGCAAAGGGGGAGCAACGTGTTCCCCACAGACACCATGGGAGAGATGAGGAGGGGGCCACCAGCGAAGCTCCCTCCCCGTGAGGCTGCTCAGCTAAGTGCGTCGGCTTTCTCACGGCTTCCCTTTTCCTCTTCCAGGGGCTTCATCCGTCATCAGGGCGGGTATCCATCTCAGCCAGCCTCTCCCAGGCCAAGCCAGAAAACCCTGAGGAACGTAGCCACTTCTGGTAATGCTGCAAGCTTGTGATTTTACTGCATTTCCTGGCCCAGCTGAGTGGTGGGCAATTAGACTGACCCAGGAGGGAATATCCAGCATTGCCATCAGGCTGGATCCCATTCGGCTTTGTCCTCAGCGATGTCTGTAATTCTGCAGTTTCTTCCAGGCATGCTATTAATGGTAGGAGCGAGCAGCTGTTAGTTCAAAATAATCATCAGAATTTAAAACCAAGTTTCTAGATCTTATGAATGTGAAGCAAGCTTGAGAGGGCTGAGTTTGAGGGTTGAGTTCACTGGAGTTTCACAAAGCTGAAAGGTTGCCTGGGTAACATTTCCAGTGCTCTGACCATGAGGTTTCACAGCACTTAGCAGTGCAGGACTGCACCCTGTAACCCCGCAACTAGCAAAATGAGTGTCAGTTATGCAAAACATTTTTTAAAGCGAATGATGATGCATGATAAGAGGAAGTTGTGCCAATTTGGGGAGCTGAGCAAGACTCCTAATGATTCCACAATTTTATAACAATAAAAATCAGCTGGTTTTGGTGCTGGAAAACGTCTCTTCCAAAATTCAGAAAAAGTTAGTTTCTCTCTAGTTTGCTTGAATGTTGTGCAACTTATTCTGATGTGGCTACAGAGATTTGCAAATGGTAGATGAAGGCTCTCTTCACCAAGGGAATTTCTCTTTCCACTCCTGGGAAAGATTCCCAACCACTCTAACAGCCTCTTGAGAGTTAGCTCACATCCCCTTTGGCTCCATAAGGACTAGAACCATGGTTGCTGGTTTTTTTAGCCCTCACTGCAGCCAGCAAGCCACCACTCTTTGTGTCGGGAATGGGTCTTCCTCTCTCCTCTTCCGCCCCTGTTCTCTGCAGAGGCCATTGCGAAGCACCAGAAAAGCCTGGCCAGTTGGTTCCTTCGGCAGCCCAACGAGGAGAGGCAGTTCGGCCCCTCCTTCTCGCTGGACACGACACACGTCAACCCCGTCATCCGGGAGAGCTCGCTGGAAGAGATCCTGAAGCCGTCCCCCGAAAGGTCCATCCAGAGCCAGCTCCAGGCCTCCAGCAGCTGCACCATCGGCCTGCAGAACCTCTTCGACGTGGACGGCTGCGGCCGCCAGGTGAAGAACGTCGTGCTGTACGGCACCGTGGGCACCGGCAAGAGCACCCTCGTCAAGAAGATGGTGATTGACTGGTGCCACGGGCAGCTGCCCCGCTTCGAGCTGCTGATCCCCTTCTCCTGCGAGGACCTGTCCCAAAGCGGGGCGCCCACCTCCCTGCGGCGCTTGATCACCAAGAAGTACCTCCACCTGCGGGAGGTGCTGCCGGCGCTGGACTCCCCCGGCCTCAAGGTGCTCTTCATCCTCAACGGGCTGGACCGCCTCAACCTGGACTTCCGCCTGGCCCACACCGAGCTCTGCTGCGACCCCAACGAGCCAGCCCCTCCCTCGGCCATCGTGGTCAACCTCCTCCGGAAGTACCTGTTGCCGGAGGTGGGTATTGCCCAGGCGGGGCAGGGGCTGCTCCCTTCCCCGCCTCCTCCCGCTGGGCCTCCCTTTCCCGCCTGGCACCAGGAGGCAGCCCTCCCGGGGATCACGAGTTGCGGTTGCTTTGGGGTGAACCCAGGACCCCAAAGTCCTTGGGGTGGAGAAGACTTGGGTCTTTCCTTTGGGTTGAGCCACTCTCAGATCAAATTGCATTTCGGAGAAGCTCTTGTGGTGCGAGGGCCAAAGGATATGGGGTGCGGCCAAAGGAGAGTGGTGGGAGGGCCAAAGGAAAGGAGGTGGGGCCAAAGGAGAGTGGTGGGAGGGCCAAAGGAAAGGAGGTGGGCCCAAGATGCGCCTGCATATTTTTGCTTGACTCTCTTACCAGGAGGAGCTGCACCTTGCAAGAGGGCATCTCAGCCTTCTAGAACAGAGGGAAACGCTGCACAGACTGTGAAGATACTAAGTGCTCCCTGTTCGGGGTGGGGGGCCTACAGCCAGGGAAGCGGGGTGTGGCCTTCTGGAGCACCTCCGGGGACCAGGTTGGGTCCACAGACAGGTTCTGCACCCCAGACTTGGGGTACGGTAGTAAAATATACACAGACTGAGGATTCTCTGTCAACTCCCCCTGATGTAGAGCCAGCATGATATAGAAGCTGGAATGCTGGACTTGGCCAGGAAGATCAGGGTCTTGATCCCTGCTTCCTCAGTGTCTTTAGGGTTGTTGTGAGGGAAGAGTGGAGGTATCTCTCTGTCCTCCTCTGAGTGCAGTGGAAGAAAGGTGAGGTACAGATGGAATTACTGCTAATAGCAATGTATTCCTATTTATTTATTTATTCCTATTACTGTTTTTCATAATAATAACTTTGCTATTAAAGCTAATAATAAGCACAACTTGCAATAGTCAAGAGGCTGTAAAAAGCCAGTGGGCTAAGAACGCAGAAGCTTGACAGCTGGCCTAGAATTGGGCATCCCAAGATTTGCACCTTAGCTGACTTAACCCGCATGCGCATGTGCGCATTCTTCCAGGCGAGCATCATCGTCACCACACGGCCCTCCGCAGTGCGCCGGATCCCCAGCAAGTTCGTGGGCCGCTACGTGGAGGTCTGCGGCTTCTCCGACATCAACCTCCAGAAGCTGTACTTCCAGATGCGCCTGCGCCAGCCGGACTGTGCCGGCGCTGCCGGCCCTCCCACGGCAGAGGAGGCAAGCGAGCAGGACAACTTGCTGGAGATGCTCTCGCGCAACCTGGACCGGCACAACCAGATCGCGGTGGCCTGCTTCCTGCCCTCCTACTGCTGGCTCGTGTGCACCACCCTGCACTTCCTGTATTTCAGCAAGGCGGTGCCGCCCACGCAGACCCTCACCGGGATCTACACCAGCTTCCTCCGGCTCAACTTCAGCGGGGAGGTGCTGGACAGCACGGAACCCTCCAACATCTCCATGATGAAGTACGTGGCCAAGACAGTGGGCAAGCTGGCCTACGAAGGGGTGATGTCGCGGCAGACCTCCTTCTCGGAGGAGGACCTGCGCCGCTGCTTCGAGGGCGGGATGAAGACGGAGAGCGAGCTCAACCTGCTGAACGTCTTCCGCAGCGACGTGCTGAGCTTCTTCCTGACGCCCAGCGTGCAGGTGGCCAAGGAGCACACCTTTGTCTTCACCATCCCTGCCATGCAGGAGTACCTCGCGGCCCTCTACGTGGTCCTGGGCGAGAAGAAGACCCTGGCGCAGCGGGTGGGCAAGGAGGTCTCTGACATCATCGGCAAGGTGAGCGAGGACGTGTCCCTGCTGCTGGGCATCGTCTCCAAGGTCCTGCCGCTGCGCGTCCTGCCGCTGCTCTTCAGCCTAGTCAAGATCTTCCCGCGGTACTTCAGCCGCTTCAGCAGCAAGGACCGCGACACCATCGCCCGCACAATGGCGGTGGAGATGTTCAAGGAGGAGGACTACTTCAACGATGATGTCTTGGACCAGATCAACTTCAGCATCCTGGGCGTGGAGGGCCCCATGCGCCACCCTGACGAGGCGCCCGACGACGAGGTCTTCGAGCTCTTTCCCATCTTCATGGGCGGGCTGCTCTCCCGGCGCAACCGGGTGATCCTGGACCAGCTGGGTTGCCCCATCAAGAACCTGGCAGCCTTCGAGATCGCCAGGGCCATGAAGAAGACGGTCATCCGCAACAGCCGCAAGGGGCTGCCGTCCCCCGAGCTCCTGGACTACCTCTTCTTCTTGCACGAGTTCCAGAACGAGCGCTTCACGGCCGAGGCCATCCAGTCCTTGAGGACCATCGACCTCTCCTCGGTCAAGATGACCCCCCTCAAATGCTCCATCTTGGCCTCTGTCTTGGGTACCACGAGCCACGAGGTGGAGGAGCTGAACCTGGACTCCTGCCACCTGGACGTCGGCTGCTTGAGCATCCTCTTCCCAGTCCTGCTGCGATGCAGAAGTCTCCAGTGAGTGGGGGCGGCGGACGGGGCCAGAGTTGGAGAAGGGCAGCTGCCTTGGCCCCTCCCTTTGGACGGGATTGCACCTCCAGGAATGGGAGGGGGATGCGGCTTGGTGGACGGTCACTTGCTTTGCATGGAGAACATCCCCAGTGCAACCCCCAGCGCTTCTCGGCAGGGCTAGGAAGGAACCCCAAAAGCCCGGAACCCCAAAAGCCGCTGCTACCAGCCCGTGTGACAATTATGGGCCCAGTGCCATGACCCATGCTTCTCCCTCCCAGCAGTTCCAGTCTCACCAGCATCTCTTTGCCAATAATCTTCATGGTTGCATACAGGCCCCTGAGCGTGCACAAAGTGCAATGCTGAGCCCTCTGTCATTCATTACTGAAACACTCTAGCCCCCTTCCGCGGCTCTCCCATGGGAGAGGAGCACTGGCAAAGCGGGAGTTCTTCCACTCTGCCCACTGTGTCCCTGACGGGACTTTTCTCCAGTTATGATGTCTAGCGCTGGGGCCTTCCCCACCATTCCCATATCCCCTCCTTCAGGAGGCTACAGCTGTTTCGCCTTCCCACTGGAGTGCACTGGTCCCTTCCTCTCCCCTTGGGATAATCTTCCCCGTAGCTAAATCCCGCAGAGTCTCGGGACCTTGAGCTGCAGCTGGGCTGGGACCACTCCAAATACAATCTCATCTCCTGCATTGCTGGTCCCGGCAGGGGTGCACCTCCCATGCACACGCCTGCAATTTGGCGGGATGTGTGTGCACCCCCCCCCCCCAGGCTCTGACGGGGATGCAGCAGCTTCCCATGTCCTAAGTAGTAGTCAGACTTTTTTTTTGTCATCGATCTTTTGAAGAATCCACCTGTCCCCTGAGATTACTATAAAACTCTTTAATGGTTTCACCCCAATCAACAAGAATGGCTTGGGTTTTTCCTTTTCCCTTCCTGGAAATGGAAGCAATAGATTCATGTGCCTGCTTAGAAGAAGCCCTTGTAGTCCACAGAAGGCTGGCAAATGCAGCTCCTCCTGCGGCCAGGGGGCGGCAGCGTCAGGACGCGGTAAAATCAGGTTAAGTCCGTGTCGTGCAAGGTCCCTCAGGGTGCAATCTCGCCTTTCCCCAGAAGGTGGCAGCCTGCGATCAGGAGAGGCGCCCCTGTTGGGCGCCCGACCCAGACCTGACACGGGGCTGTTTTCCTTGCGCAGCTTGCAGTTCAACAGCCTGCGGCCGGAGGCGTGCAAGCTGATCCGAGACCTGCTCTTGCGCGAGAACTGCGCGGTCAGCACCCTGCGGTGAGTGCCACGGGCGCGTTTTTGGGCGAGCTTTGTGCGTGCGTGTGACTGCTCAGAGGGATGTTTGCTTTACCGGGGGGCTTTCATGTGAGGGTCATATTATGCCTTGCCCTCACCCTGCCCCATGCACAAAACTTCAGGGATCCGAACAAGG
>JAIXND010000621.1:3134452-3209490 GCA_023646645.1 Varanus salvator macromaculatus
CCCCCCCCCCCCCCCGCTTCTCCCGAATCTTTCTTTCCGCAGCAGATCTGGGAAAGAGGAAAAGAAGGAATAGCTGCAAAATTTCTCAGGATGAGGAGTAGCCACCTGGTGCTTTATTTGTCTGTTTAAAAACTTTACTAGACCGTCCCTTATCGTGGTCTCGGGGCGGTTTAACAATAAGACAATGCAAAACAAAACAAAGCACAGCGTCCTAATAAAATGTCCAACCAACAATAAAACCTCAGTTAAAACTATCAAATCTTTAAACATGGGGAGAATAAAAAGGTTTTAGCCTGGTGCCAAAAGGAATAAAGTGACGGCGCCAGACAGCCCTCAAGGCTTAACAAGGTTCAAGAGTACAGGTCTCTGCTCCAGAGCATTTACCTTCTGAAATTGGGGGAAAAGGGTGGTGGGAGGAGGTGAAAGGGGTAAAGTGGGGAAGAAAACCTGATGCCTGAAGGGGCTCTGTTGTGACATCGGGGCTGCCTCTGCAAACCGTTCACGAATTCCAGCTGCCCCAGAGTGTCTGGGGCCAGATAGAGGAGGCCCATTGCTACAAAGGTGGCATGACTGTGTTTGCTTCCGGGAACGACTCGCGGGGGGATCCACCTGCTTTGGCTTCACCTGTGCACACCTCCCTGGGTCTTCAGCTCGGGCTGCATCTGCCTTGCTTAGGCTGGAGCTCTCCCAGAGCACTGGGCTCCTGCTGCTGTTGGCCGGGGGTAATGGAAGCTGTCGTCCAGTGGCGGGGATTCTGGTGGGGATCGCTGCGGGGAGGGAAGGCTCGCTTCCTCGCTGGCCTGAGTTTCACTGCCCGCCTTTCACGTGGCCCTCCCTGCAGGCTTGCGGACAACCCCGTGGCGGAAGAGGGAGCCCGCTACCTCGCGGAGGGCATCGCCGGCAACCGCTCCCTGACCCACCTGTCGCTGCTGCACACCTCGCTGGGCAACCGGGGCGTGGAGGTGCTCACCCAGCACCTGGCCCAGAACCAGCACCTGCGGGAACTGAACGTGGCCTACAACTCGGTGACGGACGCGGCCGCGCTGGCCCTGGTGGAGGAGGCCAAGCGGCACCCAGCTCTGGAAACAGTGCAGTGAGTGTGTGTGTCTGTGTGTGTGTGTTTGTGTGTGTGTCTGTCTGTCTGTCCTGCAGCTGCCTCGCGGCACAGCCGGATGCACGTGCCCTGATCCCACGATCAGGCTGCCCCTGGCTAACCAAGAATGGCTCACGGGCTCTCTTCTCTGGTGGTCCAGTCCGGGGTGCTGAGCCTCCTTCAGTGGGAGGGCTGAGTCCAGCTTTGGGACAGCTCTCTGTTTGCAGATGGATACGTTCCAGCCCTCTTTCCTGGGTTGTTCAGGACTAACAAACCATGGTTTGTTAGCCCAGCTGGCTTCAGGCAAGGTGATAACCCTTGCTTCAATGACAGCTTGGTGGTCAGAGCTGGGAGTTGGACTGGGGCTCGGGAGAGCGGGGTCCTGGTCCCCACACAGCCATGGCACTCAGGGGGAGACTTGGCTCCGCTCATGGACTCCAGCCTAGCCTCCCTCCAGGGCTGTTTGTGCAAGGATTCAGTGGAGAGGAGCAGAACCTTGCCAGCAGCCGGAAGGGCGTCTTCAGGAAGAAGCTGGGCAGCCACCTGAGTGGGCTCGTGTGACGTGGTGTCCTGCAATAGCAGGGGTTGGACTTGATGGCCTTCATGGCCCCTTCCAGCCCTACTCTTCTGTGATTCTACGTGGAAGGGTAGTAATCCACATGCAGCCCAAGCTCAGCCCTGGAGAGCAGGTGGTTGTGTTGCCCGAGCTGAGTCTTGGCTCTTGTAGGCCCAGCTCCCCGGTCCCTGATGCCTCACCCCCTTCCCTCCTCCCCAGCCTGTATTTCAACGAGATCAGCGCAGAAGGGAAGCAAGCCCTGCACAAGATGCACAAGGACCGCGGAGGCATCCGGGTGCTCATCTTCCTGACGATGGGGACCGACGTCTCCGACTACTGGGCCATCATCCTCAACGTGGTGCAGAAGAACCTGTCTGTCTGGGACCGCGATCGGGTGCAGCAGCACCTCGGCATGCTGCTGGAGGACTTGCAGGACAGCCGCCGGCAGACCGCCAACCCGTGGAAGAAGGCCAAGTTCCTCCGCGTGGAGAGCAAGGTCAAGAAGATGCTGGGCAGACTTCAGCAGCGGGGCGGCTAGCGCCTGCCCCCCTCAGCCTGCCGCTTTGGGAAAGGCGGGAACAGCAGGGAGGGCTTGTGCCCCAGGGGAAGTCTCGCTCGGTCACCAAGTTGTCCGTGGATGCTCAACTGAATGGACGTGTGGCCGGATCCAGCCCAGCTCACTTGCCTCTCGATGAGCCCAGCTTCCTCCTGCAAACGACAGACCAGTGGTTCAAACAGAGGTGCAGCTGTCAGTCCTGCCCCACCAGCCCTAGTTAAGACGGGGGGCCCTTTTTTCCTTTCAGCTCTGCTTGCTGTGTTCGTCTGTCACCTTATCGGTGTATTATTACTAGGTTTTTTTAATTCAAGAACACAAACTGTCGTAAAGCTGGATACCTGCTCTGGGTGGGTAGGAGGTGGGTGTTCCACCCCATGGGTGCTTGCCGCTCGGTGCTGCGCATGGTGGCTGGCAACCTCCTGAAGCGAGTTTCCCAGAGAAGATTATCTGGGGAACAGACGGGGTGTGGGACCAAAGGGGATGCGTCCTGCCTCGGTCGCATGTGCCCGCAGGTCCGCCAGCCTCGCACAGACGGGGTAGCCAGCTCTTTTGGACTGGCCGGTAAAGGGGGGACACTGACCTCCAGCATCCATGGTGCCAAACAATGTACAGACTTCGAGATGGTTCGGGGAAGCCCAGCTTCAAGGAGAGGTGCTGGAGGTGAGGACCGGCCCAGTGGGGCTGAGGAAAGCCCCCGAAGAGTGCCAGACTGGCGCACTCTTCCTGACTGTCCCCCGCAGCCCTCCACCACGACCCCTAGAGCAGCTCTCATCACTTCCACACACAAATACCTCAGAAGCTCTGCCTTACACTGCACATCACTGTGGCTTCCTCCCAGCTTTTGAAAGGAACCACGATCGTGGCAAGATGGGCCGTGTGGCTTGGGACCAAAGAGGAAAATGGTTTGTCTATGTCTCTGAGGACTAGCACCTTGTGGAATCTCATGGCCTATTTCCCTGCTGGGGTTGTCTGTCCCATGCTGGGGGCCAATATCTATGCAGTGTGTGGGTTTCATTCCCCACCCCTGGGGGTTGCGTGCGTCCTGGGATTCTTTGGGAAAAACACAGGAGAATAAGAGGGCAGTGTGATGCGTGGCCCTCACTTCAGGCCAGTTTACTGGGTGTGTCCAAATCAAGCCCAAGGGAACGGAAGCAGCAGCGTAATGGAAAGGAGAGGCGGGGTGGGGATTGCGCCACTATCGTGTCTCTGCCAAAATAAAAACATTTTATTTCAGCCCTTCACACCTGGTTCCTTTGCTATGGGGGGGAAAAAAATCGTAAAGGGGATGGGAGCAGGGCTGGTTGTCTGGGGTCCAGTAGCTCAGGCTGAGAGCTGGAGGTTGAGATGGAAGGGATACTGAAGAGAAATCGACGGATGGCTACCAGCACCGGGGCGAGTGGGCGTTCTTTTGTGAAGACTTAGATTAGCCCCACGCACTCAGGTGTCCGCGGCTCTTCACTTCGCATCTTCCCAGCTCTGGAGGCAGGGATGCCCACAGCAGGCAGCGCCGTGCATCATGGAAGCGGGCAACCTTCCACCCAACCAGCTGCCAAGGTAGGGACAGCACAACTCCTGTGTGGAGGCTTGAATTCCAGGGGCTTCTGAATCCTAGAATCATAGTAGAATTGGAAGGTGCTGCAAGGCCATCCGGTCCGACCTCCACCTTGCCAACAAGTTGCCCACCTTGGCTGAATTGTTTGCAGGTTCCTAGGTGGCCGCTGCAGGATGCGGGATCAGCTACACTGGTGCCTTCCAGGTGTGTTGAACGGTGTTGGTTATAGGTTGCTGAAAGTTGTTCATTAACATCTTGGGGGACCTCAGGCTGGGAAACCCCGGAAATGCTTTTGCAGAGAGGTTCTTGTGCAGTACACTCGTGTTTACGCAAAGGCAAGTTCAGTGAGATGTAATTCCAGGTAAGTATGCCTGATATTGTGATCCTATGACGCAGCCTTATGTTGGTGTACTTGGAAGTTCCCTTGGGTTCCACAGGGCTTACTCCCAGGTAAGTGGATATGTCCCTGCAGCCTTAAACATTTGCGTTTCTTTCTTTCACACACACACCCACACAAACTTTACCACCAGCAGCAGCTGTTGGACTCCAAGACATCGCAAATCAAAAGGTTTTTTTTTTTAAAGGCTTTTAAAACAGTTCCAGCAAGTTGAATAACATTGCATTATTTATGATTTGTATCTTCTCTTGCAGATTTCTTTTAAATTGCTACATGGCAAGATGTGCTTTAAATTTCTTTTAAACTGAAATGCTGAAACTTGGCAGAGGAATTAAAAATGTCCACTCTTCCTCATTGTTAGTATTACTTTGTTTATCGCCATGGTTGATTGTACGTCTAACAAAATGCACTTGGTGACAGAAGATAACTGATGGGCAACGGAAGACAGGACTTGGGAGTGCATTCAATCCGCCCTTCCTTTGCCACATTCCTGGCTTACGGAAGGAAGGTGTTGTTTGCCTCGCTGGGAGCACAATACTGCTTGTTTCTCAGAGACTGCTGTTCTCTCCTGCCAGGAATGAGGACAAAATTTTCTCCTTAATCAGCTCCGCAGATGGGGAGAAGGAAACATTTGCCCTGAAGATTTCTTCCCAGTTTAAATATTAAGCTCCTGCAATGTCTTCAAAGAGGCGGGGTCCCCAGCTGAAGCTGCCACTTCATGCTGGACCTTGGACTTCACGCACTCAAGCAGCTGAGCAACAGAAGGAAGGTAAGTCGCACAGGTTGGGGTGCCCCAAAAGCAGGACGTGTGGATTTCTTGGGTCTTGTTGATCATTTTTCATGACACTTTTGTCAGTTCGGCAACAAGCAAAATTCATGGAGCCACGACCATGGCGTTCTCACTCCAATCTGGAGCTTGTCTTAAGGCTGCAGAATCACCTGGTGCCCTCCAGATATTTTGGACTACGTCACCCATCATCCTTGCCCATTAGCCATATTGGCTGAGGCTGATGATAGCCGGAGGGCACCAAGGTGGCAGAAGGCAGATGTAGAACCTGAAAAGGTAGGTGGCCACCTTTTTCTTCTGGTCTGGCTCGTATGTTTTCCACTTGGGACTTGAACGAGGAGTTCTAAAGGCGGAAGCTACGGTGTCTCAGTTAGCAATTCAGCTCCTCTGTTCTGGTGATAGGGAAGGGTCTGTCCCGAAATCCCCCTGCCAGCTGGCCCAAAGGTCGCCTCGGCTTTCTTCCTTGACGGCAACGCTGCCTCCCTTGCACCCGGTCTCAGGGTCCAGGGTAAAGTACATTCAGTGCGCTGCGTTAACCTGGGCAGCGTGAAGAGAGCCAGCCCTGGTCTTGCCGCTGCAGCTCTAAACCGCGAACTCGGAAATGGTATCACAAGCCACGGAGTCCATAATAAATGGGCTAGTCTTTAAGGCACCACTCAAGTCTCCTCTGTTTTTAAAAGGTGCAAGATTCTGACCAAAGAGTCTTGTTGACATTGGATCAAATTAGGTGGGATGCCACGTGCGTAGCAGAATCGTGTTGCTGCTGCTGCTGCTTTTAATAGTTCATTAATGGAAGGATTTCTGTCAGGATCTCTGCAGGAAATTTCCTTCCCCTTCTGACTGAAGTCCTGTCTGTGGGGTTTTATGTAAACTGTCGAGATGACTTCCCACAAGACCTTCACTCTCCTGCCTGGCTTGGCCCCTTCTTGTTAGCTGGGTGGAATGCAAATTGGGAACTTGCAGGGTCTACTTTGATGGCTAGGCGCCCTGAAAAAGTGCTCTGCTCCAAACCCTTCCTCATCTGTGCTTTCTATGTATTTGCTAGCTGTCTGGATGCTCCTGTGGCGGACAAGCATGTGCAGAGTACATTTCCTCTCCATAATGTGAATTTAGCCAAGTTTCCATCCCTTTAGACTGAGTTGGTGGGTGAAGCAAGTTCGAGAGCTCCCCCAGTGTTTGTGTGTGTAGATGAACTATGCATATCTACTTACTCCTAGGGCAATAGGAGTACAATTGCAGCCAGACTGAGTCCTGGTAGCCAGATCAGGTATATCTACAGAGGATGGACCGGAGACATGAGCTTGGAGGGGAGACCCCTGGAACTGCGTGTAGCCACCTTGCATTTCCTAAAGGGAGAAAGGTGGGAGATAAATATAATAAAATTAATCAATCTAAGTGCATTCCGAAATAAAATAGAGGTAACCAGGGAGGAGATGCCATGTGCTTTTGAAATGAAAGAGGGTCTTAACCTGTTGGAAGGGGTGTGTGTGTGAGAGAGAGAGAGAGAGAGAGAGAGAAGCTTCACTTATCTTTGATTCTTTTTTCCAGGGCTCTGGGACATCACAGAGTTAACCATGTAAGTGCCAAGTTGGGCTACTACACTATAAATGGGCATGAGACCTTTCCTTCTCTTCCTGTCCCTTCCATTGGATATCAGGTGCTGTGCATGCACCTGGACTTACCACGTCATGGAATCAGCTTGGCATGATGGGCTGGTGGACACAAAACCAAATGCTCCTATTCAGGGATTCGATGTGAATTCCATACACGGAGAGCCCAAAAATTCATGTACAGCAAGGCAGTTGTAGCTGTTTTCACCTTGACCAGCAGCAGGTTGTCGGGTTTTTTCCTTTTTCTGTGAAGGGAATGGGTCTCCATGGCCCATTCAACCCCAAATAGCTTGCACTGCAACCGGGAACAAGGTCTTACTGTGGGGAAAATCCATGTCTGCCCCTGCTCCCATGAGGACTGCCGCCAAGGTGCGGGCAATTCTGCAAGGGGTGGCTGCTCGGACCAGAATCTGCTCATCCAAGGGTGCTGGGGCTGCATCTTTATTTATTTTACGTATTAATTTAAAAAGTTTCTATGCCATCCACTACCAAATAGTCTTCGCAGGCCCTGGCTCTGCCTGGTACCGAGCTTAGGGTCCCACGCACATATGGTCCACATTTACGTCCGCTATTGAATGGGAAAAAGCCACGAGCAACTGGTGGACAGCCTGAAATGTTTCTCTTGGGAAAGAAGCAGGTTTGGAAGGGCAAAAACCCTTGAATGCCTGCTAGAGGTCTGTGAAGGATGCTTCCCTTTTCCTTTTGATGTTGCAGGAACTTTGAATTTAACCCAAGAGATGGGATTGATAACCCGGCACTGTCGCTGGCAGAGGATTCTGGTAAGGGGAGGGGAGGCTGTGTGGGTGGGAAAGGAAGGTTCAGCTGTTTCCCCTGGGGGAGTTTGCAAAGAGGATGGATTTAGTCTCCTTCCGATTCAGGATCTGGGCAGATCTGGGCATTGCTGCCTGTATTCCCTGCCCTATGGGGAGGTGGACTCACTCCCCTGCCCTGGCTTCCTGAGCCGTACCAGGGCAGGCTCAACACCTTGTGAATATCGTGAGACAATGGCTAGAACGAAGGAAGGAAGGAATCCAGCTGAATGGAACTATATGCAGAGGAGGCTGCCTGTCGGGGCTCTGCATGAATCACTGTTCATGAGAAACTGTTCCCCTGGGCCTTTGCCTCGGCTGCGATCCTGTACAGGCTTGACAAAAGGACCTGCTGTTGGAGGGGCCACGCCTTGCAACTCTGCATGATTTACTGCTCTAGTCTTGCTTCTCTTCGTGCTGTCCCTCATCGTCCAGTCGCTCCCGGTGCAAAGACCTCCTGCACTGATGCCCCATCGGAAGAGGTCCCCTGTTGTGTGAATCAATCACCTTTCGGTGCTCGTCTCCTCCCAACGTGCAATCACACCAGAGCAGTGACTCATGCAGAAATGCAGAGAAGCGAGTTTCCTTGAGGGTACCTTGTTCTCCAGGCTACCTAACAATCCTGTGAGGTAAAGTTCAGGAGGCAATGAATGTCCTAAAAGCGAGCAGGGATGTGAAGCCAGGTCTTCCCAGTCGTACTCCAGTGCTCTAACCAATAGGCAACCGCATCTAAAAGGAGCCCTGTTTAAGCCTAAGGCCAAAGGGTGCCTCCGGCGTGGGCAGGAGTTCCCCAGTGTGGAGGTGGAGAGAGCGGGCCTCCCGGCTGTGGGGCAGAGTCCCCTGGGCATCCCGCTATGCAAGTGGGGCTGGAATGAGGCTTGTCCCAGAGAACGCCCTGGGGGTGTTAGTGCTGCTGCAGCGGGCTGGGTCTTTCCACATCCCATGTGCCGGTCCCGATACGAGCATCCAAAGCATCTGCTTAGCTGCCCCGCCAGTGCATCTTCCTTCCTGAGTTTCTCCCCACTGAAACTGATGCCCCCTCTCCGCTGTCCGCACCAGGGTGGCGATCCGGCCCCTAGCAGACTCTGCACCACAAGCGTCGGCAGCCTTCCTCTCCAATCTCGCTTGGGCCAATCTTGCAAAGTGAGCCAAGCAAAGAGGGCCTCGCTGAAAGCCTGTGGGACGGAGGCTGCGCAACTGGCCGCCTGCTTCCCATCAGGTGCCGTATTCCTCGCTACTGGCCTTAGAGCAAGAGAAGCACAGCCAGGCGGCCTGAGGCTTGGTGGCAGGGCCGCAAAGGCAGCCAGGTGTGGCAGGGGACCGGTGCCTTCTCAGTTGGGTGGATTCTGTCCACCGCAGAGCCAGAAGGAGCTTCGCAGCTGCGCTTCTGCTTTCTGAAGAAAGAAGAGGGCGAGAGCTTCGGGTTTTGGCTGCGGCAGGAGGTGGGCAAGAGTGGCCACATCGTGAGGCAGGTGACGCTGGGGGGGCTGGCCCACCGCAGAGGCCTGCGGGATGGCGACCGGATCCTCGAGGTGAACGGCATGTATGTTGAAGACATGGAGCATTTCCAGGTAAGGCCTGGTGGTGGGTGAGGTGGAGAATGGCAGTTCCACCTGCATGCCGGCTGCCCATCTGTTGCAAACCGTGCCTTCCTTGAGACCTCCTTGGATTATGAATTAAACCTGCAAGCCCCTTCCCTAACTTTTCCTAACTTTTGCCAAATTATGCCTCCCCAGTTACTGAAAACAGTGAGTAATGAGCTGTGACAAAGGGGAAATAGCCTTCGGAACTTGTTCATCCCTCCTTTTCATAATCTTATCCCACCCACCCCCAAAACCTCAAGCAACTGCCTGCAACATCCTCTTTATAATCTTTACAATGATCCTGTGAGGTAGGTCAGTATCATCCATGCATTGCAACACGTTCTACATTGAACTTCCTGTGCAGCATGTTTAGATGTTGGCACTCATGTAGAACGAAGCTGATGGGGGTGCCACATAGAATCATAGAAGAGTAGAGTTGGAAGGGGCCATGAAGGCCATCAGGTCCAGCCTCCTGCTGTTGCAGGGCACCAAGTCACACCATCCCACTCAGAGGGCTGTCCACTAGTCAAAGCACATGATTTTGTTCCTATTTATTTACCAAATTGAGATGCCACCCTAAAAAAGCATTGTGAAAACAGCTCTTTTGTTTGTTTGAAAAAACAAACGCAAAAGCACAAACATTTATAGGCCACAGAATCTCAGACCAAACACAAATTCGCTTGGATGCTGCTTAGCTAAGTTCTCCTCTTAAACGCATTTCTGATTCCATTCCGTTCCATGTTCTGTTTCCCAGAACATTTTCAAATCTAGTTCAAAATGTGGGCTGTCTCCTCTGAAGCTCTGAAGGATGCTGGCCTTCTTTCAGCCTGCAGGCAGTCCATTTCAGAGACGCTTCTGGGGGACAGGGTCCAGCTGAAGGCCGAAGATGACCAGGGTTAAAATCAGAAGCGGGTGAGGGCAGCGGAAAGATGGGCAAGCTGCAAAGAACCGGGGTACTTGAGCCAAAAGCTCCTCCTGTTGTTAACCGACCCCTCGGAGAAGCATTTCAACTTTTTTAAAAAGGGGAAACGATGCACTGCAGTTGGGCAAGCACTAGCCATTTGTGGTCTGTGGAAAGCAGGCCGGGCCATGCGGGGAATCTCGAGGGCTGGATCAGGACTCCAGCCCAGAGTGCAGCCTTGGCTCTCTTGCAGGTGGCATGGAAGATCAAACACAGTGGGAAGCAGATTTCGCTCACCGTTCTGGACGGGAACACCTATGACTTGGCAAAGGCCCTTGACCGGGACCTTGCCCAGCTCCTGCCTCGTCACAACAGGCCTCGGCTGTGCCACGTCACCAAGGACCGAAGTGGTTTCGGATTCAGCTTCTCATCTCCGGAAGGTAGCAAAGAATGCGTGGCTTGTTTTGTTTATTCTGCTTTCCAGATTCAAATCTGAAATGCATTTATTTGCAAGGGGTGGGATGATAAAGAGATGTTGGGGAGCGAAGAGAGTCGAGTTACTGGGGCGAAGGATGAGATCTGCCAGAGGCCGTTCCTGGGCCCGTCTCAAAGGGCGCATCTCCACCGTGCTTACTCGGTTTTGTACCACAAGAGGGACCACTGCTTCCCCTCCAAGGGCAGTTAGCAGTACTGCTCCCACGAGATGTCCATGGAGCGGTAGCTCTACCCCAAGATAAGGACAGATTCTTCAAGGATCGCATGAATGCTCTGCTGGAGTGCTCTGTTGCTGGGGTTCCCGGGAAAGTGGGAACGCCTGTTAGGACTGGCTCACGTGTAATGACAGCCCGTGGATCAAACCGCCCAGAGCAGGAGAGAGCAACTTACAGCGACCCACAATGGGCGGCCTCATCAGTGACTGAGCTTGTCTCCTGGCCCTGGAGTGCTGGACTGGCGAGGGGCCAGACCACCCTGGCGCCTAGCCCGTGGCTTGATTCAGGGGCTCTTTATGGGTCATCCACCCTTCAGTCAACCCCTGCCACTGCAGCATGGGCACCAAAGGACCTCCCCTGCGGGTAAATTAGGACAGCATGGGCTGTTGTGACGTGAAAGCGAGTTCTTGGCATCCCAGGATTTCAGCCGTGCTCTTTTCAGGCGTGGAGGGCACCTTCCGGCTTTCTGTGACCCAGGATGGGCCGGCGCACAAGGCCGGTGTGCCAGACGGTTCCTGGCTTCTGGAGCTGAATGGTGCCCGTGTGGAGAACTGGACCTCTGCCCGGCTGAACAAAAAGGTACCAGGACTGGCGTAAAGAAATGGACCTCGATTCATTATCAGTCCTTTAGTCCACTGGCTGAATTCCTCCCCTGTTAAATTTGGAAGAGGAGTTCAACACCTTTTCAACAGAAAGATGCTGCTTTAGAGAATAGGGATCTGCTACTGTGGCTTCCCTGTCCCAGTGACCTCTGGATGCTTTGTACTTCAGCTCCCATCAGTCCCGGACAGCACCGCTCCCTGTCAGGAGTTTGGGAACTGTAGTCCAAATCTTCTGGACAGCATCAAGGAGAGGAGGGGATTTTGCAGTACGTCTCTCCATAACCTGGTGCCCTCCAGATGAGTTGGCCTACAGTTCCCAGCATCCTCAGCCTATCACAGTGCACTAAGCCGATGCTGTGACCACGTCACAGGGTACAGAGGGAGGACTGGCCCTTTTGTCCAGCAGAACCAGCCCACCAAGCAGCCCCCCGATGCCCTTTGGGGCCAGGTCTAATTGCAGGGCTGCCATGTTGCTTCCCCGCTCCCCACACACCCCGTTTGTGTGTCTGGTTTGCATTGCAGCTCAAGAACGGCAGCAGCCCCATAGGACTGTTGGTGATAGATGTGGAGTCGGAAGAGTTCTACCGGCAGCACGGCATTAAAGTCACAGCTGCCATGGCAGAAGCCTCGTGGGTTCCTTTCCAAGTGCGGAAGCTCCCGATGGTGCGAGGGCCAGCCGGTTACGGATTCCTGCTGAAGGAAGAGAAATGTGCCTCCGGAAAGTACGGTAAGGTGCCCCGGGAAGCACCTGCTTCTGCCTCCCGTCTTCTCTTCTCCAGGCTAAATGTTCCCAGCCCTGTCAACCTCTCCTCTGAGGCTGTTTCCAGTGCCCGGATCATCCTTGCTGCCCTCCTCTGAACCCCTTCCAGCTTGTCTGCATCTTTCCTAAACTGTGGTGCCCAGAACTGGACTCAGCACTGCAGATGAGGCCTCTCCAGTGCTGCGTAAAGGAGGACTAGCGAAGGATGATGGGAGTTGTAGGTCATACCATCATCACAGCCAACTGCCCACCCTTGATATAAATTGGAGGAGTGGAGTTAATGTTTGGCTGTGACGACCAGGCAATGACTTGGGTGTTTATATGGCAATCCATCTCCTTTATCGAGCCCTTCACTTGACTGAGCAGTAACAATTAACAGCGGGAAGTAGGTAGCCCTCCTGTGCACTGCTACTTCCTGGGATTGGGAGCTGAGCATTTTGTCTTCCTTTGTCTCTCCCTAAAAGTTTTCTTTCTCCGCACCAAACAGCAAGCAAAGGACCTCGTTTTCTAGCGTGAGGAACGGAGGTGAACGCGCCTTCCTTTCCTGCTACAGCCTGTGTGTGTTGTCAGGGCACCCCAAATATGTTTCAGCTTGTAAAGTGCAGGCTCTGGAAAGCGTCCTGTGCCAGAGCGTCCCACATCACCTCTCCTGTGTGTGACTTCGCAGGCCAGTTCCTGAGGGAGGTGGATGCCGGGATGCCGGCCGAGAAGGCCGGGATGAGAGACGGCGACCGCCTCCTGGCTGTTAACGGCGACGGCGTGGAGGATCTCGACCACCAGGAGGTGGTGCTGAAGATCCGGGCAGATGCCATTCAGGTCACCCTGCTCGTCATTGATGCCGAGGGAAGCAAGTTCTACGATCTGGTAATGCGCAGCGGCTTGCAAGCCATGCATCGCTCCGTGGGGGCCGTGGGGGCCGGGGGAGAAAGCAGCACCTGGGCTCACCCAGCCTCCCCAGAATTGTGTTGCTGCACAACTGGCACACAATCCCCGTTTGTGACCACGGCCTGCTCTGTGTGAGCGGGAAACCTGCGTGCATCAAAGGGGCATTTGTGCCTCTCTCTTCCATTGGTCAAAGCAGGGAAGACTGAGGCACTGGAGCTGCGGCAGACTTTGGGGGTGGCCATCAGAGCTCAGCTGCGTAAATGCTTCCAATACCCGGGTGGCCAAGGAGGGTTGGATGCACAGTTTAGCTGGTTACCTTCCACGGTTCTGTTAAATACCCTAGTTACCAGTCTTTAGATTCTGCTGGATTTGCTGACACAGTGGCTGGGTTGGGGTTTTCTTGCTTTGCTTAGGTTGGATTATCGCCTCTTCTTTTCTACAATGATGAAGAGCCTCAGTCAGGCTTGCGAGTGAGCCGTGCCTCATCTTCTTCTGCCACACTTCAGGAAGACTGCAGCCCTGGCTCAACGCCTCCGCTCTCCCATCTCAATACGGAGCCCCGTGAGAATGCACTGGAGCCGCACCAGCCCGATGGAAGTTTCAGGGCCTTTGCAAAAGAGGTATCTTACCTGTTTGGGAGGTGCAGCAACCTGCACAATTCCCTGCATGTCTCTAAGCTGTATTCAGCACTGAATTCCAGCTTTTTGCCTTTACATCTGATGTTCTTTGCAAACTGTGGATCACATGGCCTGTACCAATGCATAGGAGCATTCACATGACTTCATGCGTTCTCATTAAAAAGACAGACAGACAGACAGACAGGGATGTTGCAAAGAGATGGGCCAAAGCCCAGTTCTTTCTGATATCCTTTTCCCAGTGAGGGAAAAGCATTCGGGGGCACTGCTAGCCCGTTCCGGGGCTCAGACCAACAAGACAAACAATTCACTCATTTGCACATTCTGATGTATGAGATTTACATATGCTCTAAAGTTTGCATGTTTTTAGGCCCCTTCCTCCTAAGGTCACCCCTGTTCACCAGAACAGATGACGGGGAGAATTTCCTAGAAGAAATTTGAGGCAGAAAGAGGGGAAGCGCACGCGGGCGAGAACTTAGCCAAATCTGGAGGAGCAGATGCAACAGCGAAAACAGGAGCCCGATTTATTTCAGCAAGTGTCCCCGAAAGGGGCTGGGGCGGGCAAGGAGGGCGGAAGGAAAAGCCTTGCCGGGTTGAGCAATGCTGCATCACAACCCTCCAGGTTCACAAAAAGGGAACACGAAATTCTGCTAATTTCGGTGAAACGCTGCAGAAAAGACTTCTGAGCACAGAGGCTTCTCTCTCACTCACAAGCTGCCACTGACCTTGCCCGACGGGAGGCCGGCCTCTGCACTTGTTCTCGCAAATGTTAACAGGCGTCCTAAGCCAACCTTGCAGTAACCCTACAAAGTATGCTCAGTGGCCGGAAAGCAGGACCCCCTTCCAGTTTCCTTACGTTTCAGTGCTTGCTTGCCTGGAGGCAGCCGCTCCTCACCACGGTTACTTCGCTGCCCGTCCTCCTCAGCGCTGCTTCCAAACCCAGCTGTGCCCTGAGCTTGCCTTTCCCCCTGTTTCTCACAGGGCCCGGATGCTCTGAGCCAGGCATTCTAGGAGCTGCCTCGTCCCCCTGGCCAAGAAGGAAGAAGCTGCCGGCTCTGCAGCTGTCCTGGAAGGGAGCACCTTTGCATGATGCCGATGTTGCAACCAGACCCCTGCCCTGGCGCCGGATTTTTCCTGCACCCCACGACCGCTTCATCAATCAGTCTGTTTCTGCACTCTGCACATGCTCCCTGCAGATCCTTGAAACCAGGCCACAGTCTCCAGGCAGAATGGGATCAGAGGTAGACTCCATGAGGATTCTTGGAAAAGCATGAGAACCCACTGGAGCATATCCTTTGACTGTGTTGGAGAGTGACTTTGAAGACAGAGGGTGATGGGAAGAGGAACCAAGTTTTGTTGAACAGAAATTAACCTCTGTTTTGAAATACTGTCATTTCTAGGAAGAGAGAGGAACCAGGGCTTTGTGCTCTGAACCTTCTTCCTCCTCTGAGACCCAGTCAAAAGGAGACTGGATTAACGACAGAAAAGCACTCTGCACATGTTCAGAGCTGCATGCTTTATTACTCCACCAGCTTTAGGGCTAATCCCAAACTCAGGACCAACCACGGCACTACCCCAGCCTGACGGACGTGGAGGTCTATCGGTCTGAATGCTCCTTCACATCTCCAGCGGATTCAGCCCAAACTCCTTCAGTCGGTCCTTATACTCCAGATGGATGGATGTGGCTTGCTTCTCCCAGCTGAGCTTGGCGGTTTGCAGCTTGGAGAGCAAACAATCCAGACTGCCCTGAGGAAAGGAGGAGCAATGGGAAGTGAGGTCAAGGGCAGACGGCCGAGGCGAAAGACCTGCCCATTCTGGGGCTGCCTGCCTAGAATGCAAAGAGGGTGGGACATCTATCCAGGAGAGCCCTCAGAATGAACCTGAGGCCTTAGAAAGCTCGCTTCCGTCACTTGTTGGACTGCAGGATGTGAGACAATCGTGGAAGGTACACTTAGGCATTGCATGGACTACTGCTTCAGGCCCAGGTGCTCAAAGTGAAACCTCAGCTCTTCTTTAACTCTGTTTCAGGGATGGGACCACCTTGCTGAAAGCGGGGCAGATTGATTTGGAGTGCCTTGCATGGGAGAGCAGGCCCAGGACCCATGGACGTGTGTGTAGCTCCTAGATGCTGCAGAGCTAAAAAGCGGTGGGAATCACGGGATCCCTTTCTTTAGGCTGTGATAGCAACTCATGAATTGCCCCCTGCCTGGGTCTCACTTGGACTGCCTGAGGTCTGGGCACACTGCCCAACTCACATGCAGAATTTGTTCATATCCTGTCTCCATCGCATCCACCTTGCGCTGCATCTCTGAAAGAGCTTGGTCCTTCTCCTCCAGTGTCTTCGCCTTGCCGGCCCGGCTCTGCCGTACTTCCTCCTGACAAGCAGCTGCTGAGCAGAAGTGGGGTGGGAGAGGGCAGGGAGGAAGAGGGAGCAAAGATGTATGGGGTGGAAAGCTGAACAGATGCTGGGAAAGGAGGTTGTAGGTCCTACATATCTTGGAAGAAACGTGGATTACGACGCTAAAGACAAGGTGGCTCAAACACCCACAGC
This sequence comes from Varanus salvator macromaculatus, assembly GCA_023646645.1. Classification (NCBI taxonomy): domain Eukaryota; kingdom Metazoa; phylum Chordata; class Lepidosauria; order Squamata; family Varanidae; genus Varanus; species Varanus salvator. Next base: position 3,150,440 of record JAIXND010000621.1, read on the forward strand.
CTTTAAATAGGGCGAAACTGAACAGATTCTCATGAGTTTACACTCACATTTTGTCTGGGTTAAAATGGGCCAGAACATATTGCTTGAATAGAAATGGGGTGGGCTGCAGCTTTAACAAGTTTTCCCGGACTACGGAGGCAGGATTAATCCACAGCTATGTGTCTCCCCAAAACCGGCCTTCTTGCAATTTTATTCTCTGGTGACACCAACCCCTGGACACGCACCTTTCATCTTCCGCAACCAGTCAGCAAACAACTGATCGGAAAACTTTTTTTTCTTATTATTAATTTTACTGGGAGATTTGTATGTTAATAAAACATACTGCTTGGAATAATTCTGTGATGACCTGATTAGTAGCTTCCATCCCACCATCCTCTCCAGGAGCACTCGTCAAGTGAAAGATCAGGGATGCTGGGAAATGGTTGCTATAAAGCCACAACGTCATTGCAAAGGCCGAGCGTGTCTGTGCGATACCCAGGTGCTTCTGCAAGTTCTGCTTCTCCTCTTCTAAGCGCTGTATCTGAGTGTTGGTCTGGCGCTGAAGCTGCTGGTACTGGCGGATCATCTCTGGAATGGTAGAATAAGGAGATGGAAGAGCAGAGCAACCTCTTCATCTGCTACTCCCACCCAAGACTAAGAGGCCTAAGAATTCTCGTTATCACGTGAGCTTTGTACGGGGCTTGCCAGTGATGCAAGTCAAAAGGGCAGGTCTCTGCCCCAAGGAGCTTAAATAGATGTCACACCAAGTGAGGGAAATGAAAATGCGAAAGAAGGATCGTTATGAAGTCCTGTGTGTGGAATGACTAGCATTGTCAGCAGCCGTGGAAAGAAACTTTGTCCCAGAAAGCCGATGTTCTTGCCTATGAGAAAAAAAGCCTTCGGTATTGAGCTTCCACAGGCAACAAGCCTCTGACATCAGATGCACCAACGCTAAAGATGCAGGCCAGTAACCGGGCTATGAAAAATGAATTGGCAGCCTTGGTGCTAATGAGAAATGCCTACAAGACCCTGAGAATGCTGCTTTGCTTGAGTTACAAATAGGTGCCCCAGACTTTCTTATGAAGGTAAACTGAAGCTATGCAATCCTAGACACTCTTAGCTGGAAATAAGCCTCACTGAAAACAATAGGACTTACTTCCGAGTAGATATGTCTATGATTGCGGCACAAGTCCATCTTCTCACTATCACTGGATGAGAGAAGTGGAAAGCACCAAACTCCCTGTCTGGAGGGCTTCCCTAAATGTTTTTATGCACAAGGCAGAGAATCCAAACTGCTCCCGCAAAAGGAATTAAGGAACTGACCCTATAACAGTTCCTCAAATCTGCTGTTGAGATAACCGGAGTCACGTCCGTCCAGGGACTGGCATGGCATCCATAGACACAAACCCACCTTCGTAAATATCTCTCTTGTCACCTCGGGCCTCTTCCAGCTCCTTTTCCAGTTCCATCAGCCTCTGCTTCAGCCCTTCGCTGTCGGCCGTTGCTTGTCTGGCCACATCCCTCCGGAGAACTGCAGGCCAGAAAGATGGTGCTCAGGAGAGAGGCTGCCTACTTCCCCCCTGTCTCCCCAGCCCCTTGAGACAAAGGATTGTGTCTGCATCAGAGCATGCATGATACCAAATAGCCAAACAGCCTGCCTTATACCGGATCAGCTTTAATTCACAGAAAAGGATGCAAGTTTTCAGCTTACACAGAGCTCTTCATAAGATGGAATGGAGAAAATAAGGGATTGTAGCCTATTGAGGAAGCGGAGGGGGAATATCTTAGCACTTTTCATGCAGCTAAAGGGTTGTCACATCGAAGGAGTGTGCATCCTGTTTCCTGTCTCCAAGACTTTAGGATGCACACAAACAGGCTTAAATTACAGGAAGGCAAGTTTGAACTGAACATCAGGAAAAACTTGGGAGCCGTCCAGTGACTCAGTGTGATTGGACGGCCTAGAAATACCCCACATAAACAAAATAAAATAAAACAAAACCTGCTAAGTCAGACAATGGACCCAGCTGCTTAAGGAGGGGATGGGCATGCCATGATTGGACCTGTTAATAATACGCAATAGTCACTCCCAGCTGAGTTACCAGAAGCAGCACGGAAATTTCCTCACCAAGGTGATCTTTCAGAGTGTGAACCTCCAGAGTTGTCTTCTTAAGTGTTTCCGTCTCATCTGCAGAGAGAGAGAAAGACAGTTAAGGACTTTCCTGGTTCCCAATTGCTAGGATCATTTTCCTAAGAACTTTTTCAGGTATAATCAAAAATTACTCTCATGCCCTGTGCTCAGGTGTACAACTTCTGGGCCTCCACGTATTTTACCCTACAACATGCATAATCCCTCGCCATCAACTCTGCTGGCTGTTGCAGACAAGGAGTCATTGGCATTATTAGACATGGTTTCAACTTGTCTAATTTAGCATTATTATTTTGCATGCAGGTAATGAACAAGACAGCCGAAGAGGTATCCCATATTAGTTTATTATCCCAATGACACCACAGGCATTTTGTTCTGAAATGTTTGAAGAAAAATATGAACATTTTGATGTGATGTAAATGTTATGGAGAACTTTGAATTGCGTACTTCATTGTTTAAGAGGCAAATGGCTATTGAATACTGTTGATGCACAAACTAATTTTAGCAGCCCCAAAATATGTAAGATGTGCTGAAAACGACTCCATTTCAACAGAGCTCAGCTCTTTTCCACTGAGGTTATTTGAGCGCCTTCCGTTTCTATTTTTGGGTTCCAGTTATTATTTATGAGTTTTATTTCACTTGACACATGCATGTGGTTTAATGACATTTAAGTATGATCTTGCATATTCAGCAGGGGTGATCACTCAAAAGCGTCAATCACAACTTCGAAACCGATAAGCTTGCCTGTTATTGTATTTGCAACATGCATGCGTGCATTTTTACGAATGAACTTGCGAAATGGAAAATTCTCTGCAGGAAAATTACGCGCTGGAAAATTATCCCGCCCTGCATTTCTGGACTGTGGTGGGGGTGGGGGGGTCTTTTTTAGAACCAGGGTCAAATTACACTTGAGGAAACCAAGTTCTGGGAGGGGTCGGAGCTGGGGGCAAATAAATATGTGATATCTATTCAGAGCTAAGCCTCACAGCTATTCAGAAAATCACAGCACATCCTATGAGTGTCTGTTCTGAAGTAAGTCCTATTGCCACTCAGTATTACTCCTCGGAAGTAAGTACTTTCAGATAGCAGCCAAGAGGCTAAGTCAAACAACAGTTAAGCAACCACAATTTTGTGCAGAAGTAACAGAGCAGTTGTTCCTCAATTCATCCCCTTTCAGTGATTCTTCCACTAACGCGATGAACTCTGAACATTTCCCAAGTCCAAATTCCCTTTCAGTGGAAGCAAAAGCCAAAGATGGTTATCAGGGCTAAGGCTGAGGCATTAACGAAGCGCCCGATGCAGGTCTAGAAGGAAACGGAAAGATCAAAGCCCTGCGGGAAGGTGGGAAGCTTCGTGCGAAGTCACACCAGGTCGGGATGGGGCTGAAAGGTCATATTCTGGTAAACGAGAAACCAAGGAGAGAACAATTCATAAAAAGCAGAGCAAGAAGTGGAAAGTCCAATTGCCAAGGCTCGGTCAGGCAGCACTGTGCGCCAGGTCCTTGCTTCTGCGATACACAATTCAGGAGCCGGAAAGGCGGGAAGGATTTCTGGGAAGTATTAACCCTCTGAATGAGCGAGTGCACCTAAGTAAGATCCAGACGAGCGATGCACGACACGTACATATAGGAATCTGCAAACGGTGCAAGTCCTCGTCTTGCGACCCTGGCCTCACCTGGCACGGACCTCTCCTTCGGCTTCCGCGCTCTCTTCCCTTTCCCTTTCTTCGTAGGGGCCATTCTTGCCAGTGCCCTGAAAATGGGAACGGAGAAACCCCCATGGGGTGTTTTTAGAGCGCTCAGGTGCCTTCCAACGCGGGAAGAACGGCTGCGTGGCCGGAACCTTAAACCGGTGCCGAGGAAGGCGCTTTACGCACGCCGCCCGCACTAAGGCCGCTAAGGCGCAGGAGCGCGCCGGAGAAGAAGTACCTGGAAAACGCGCGCCTCCGTCTTCGCAGTTGCTGGAAGTTCCCCAGCAGAAAAATCCGAGCTCTGTCTGTGAGTGTCATTCCACGCAGCCAATAAGCAAGGAGGGGAAGAGGCGCCTGGCTTTTGGCAAGCCTATCCCGGCTGGTCCAACCTGGGTCTCTCCATGTAGCCAGGCAACAGTCCCTGTTTGCTGCCATGGCGACCAAAGAAAGCTTGGGGTAAAGCCATCTCCAGCCAAGCACGTCTGCAAAGCTGCACGGAGCTGTCCCGTAAGAAGGAAGGGGATTTTCAGACCCACAGAAAATGGGGCGGAGGAGGAGAGGCGCAATCCAAGAGGTGCAGAATGTACTTTGCAGATGTTCTCAGTCCATGCAGCTTTTCCATGAAATGCTTGGCTTAACTTGACCAGGTTCCAAGCAGTTTTCTTCCTGACTCTCCATCCCTTCCACTGCTGAAAATCAGACTGAAGCTCTCTTGGGCAGGGGTGGTTTCTGAGTTGCTTCTGGTTGGTGCCACTCTGGAAAGCACCTTCTTCATTGCTCTATGCAGCATATTGCAGTGGGCTATTTCCAAACAGGCCCTGCACCAGAGGTGTCTCCTCTCTGGGGTTCCAGCCCCCACCCCACCCCCAGGATGCTCCATTGCATGCCCCTCATGCCCCCATTTCAGTCCCAGCTCAGCGCTCCATGATCCTGAGCAGATCTGGCCATCTTTTGAGACTCTCCCTGCTCTTGCATGTGTTCAAAATGCACAGTGCCCCAAAGCCACCGAGTTGCTCACAAGCCTGAGTTTGCTTTCAGGATGCAAGATATTTCCGCTTTGTTCTTTTAGAACAGCTTTCCTTAACCTGGTGCCCCCAGAGGTGTTGGACTACAGCTCACCAGGCTGGGGATGAAAACTGTAGCCCAAAACCTCTGGAGGGCATGGCATGTGCTTGGGGAAGGCTGCTTCATAAGCAGAGCAATGTTCTTGGGGCTGAAGTGTGTGTCCCAGTCAGGTGCAGATCAGGCCTATCAGCCTGTAATTCTATTTTTTATAAATATTTGGCAACCTGGGAACCTTCTTCCCATCCCCTCCTGTCAGTTTATTTTCTGGCATTTTTTATTTTTATATCCAATAGCATCCTCACTAACTTGGAAAAGTTTTGTTGCTTAAGAAACAGAATGCCGTTTCTTCAACAACCACGCATTGTGATTTCTGAGACCCAATAGTTGCTCACAAAACATGTGCATTTGCAGACAGACACAGGACTTTCTGGGAGCTAGTCTGTCCTGCTTTGCATAGAGTTGGCCCTCTGCTGCTTTGGGGTGGGCCTTAGTTGGTTTTCTCTGTGTGAAACTCACTCGAATGTGAGGGTTGAGAAGGTGGGGACACAGAGACAAGAGGGTGGGCGCTTTGCTCATAAAAAGCCGCAGGGTCGGTCTCTGCCAACTCCAACAAAGAGGACTGCCGGAGGGACAGGCTGAACTCCCCTTTGCCTCTTGGCCAGGCAGCTGCAAAGATGAACAGCAGAGCTAAGCTCCGTCTGAATGCTAAACTGTACATGAAGGCAGCCGCTCAGTAGTCGTGCATTTGCTTTATTCAACAAGGCAGCGCAGTGGTCGAGTTGGAAGGGGCCCCAAGGCCATCAAGCCCCACACAAGGCTCCGTTTCCACGTGAGGTTACCCACGCAGCCGTCGCCCGGCACTCTTCTGGCTTAGCCAAGGGGATCCAATATACCAGCTTGAGAGACAGCTATGCAGGACCGGTGCATGAGCGTCTTCTTTGCTCCACCAGTTCAACCACCCTTTCTTCCCACAGTTGATCCACTAAACCTTTTTTGCTGCTCCAGTTCTGCTAGCAGGTATGAGCTGGGATGGAGCCAGGAGAGCCCCGGGGCAGCCAAAAGCTGGGAAGATTACATTTCCCTCTGGTGCAGGCTCCCTTTTGAGGCCAAGCCCAGCCTCTCCACCCCCTGCCCCACACGGATATGTGCATGGCAGCCTTGGACACGTCCTCCACATGGTGCAACATCCGGTCAGAGCGGCCAATGCCAGCTCAGATGGGCCACTGCCTGGCTCAGCCAGAGGCCCCGTGCACGCATATGGCAATGGGGACCCTGGCCAGCACGGGGGAAATAGTCCATGCCGGGCAGAGCTCCACACAGTGAGAAAAGAGAAGTGCCGTCCTTCTTCTTTTTGATCTTGCTAGGTTAGAAGAAAGATTGGTGCGTGGGCGAAACCACACAGGCCCATTGTGAAAGAGCATTCCTCACAGAAGATGACGCATGATAGGGAAAGGAGATGTGGCACCAGTATTCTTCCACTGGTGTTTGCTGCAGCTCAGGAATAAAGGACTCAGCTGTTCAAAGCATTTCAGTTTCTGTCTGCCGCATTTCAACGCCGCCTCCCAGCCAGCTGACTGGCACTGGTTACCCTGGCCTTCCAACAGGAAAAACAGTCCGTGTAATTTAAGGCTAGTGAGCACAGCAGGTTTCCCTTTGCCTCAGAAGTGGTCCTTCCTTATGCTCTTCATGAAGCCCATTCCAGAACAGGATGTTCTGCCGGATCAACATTTCTTACTTGCCAGAAAGGCACGGATGAACGCCCAACAAAAGCACTCGGCTATTTCAAAATAGGAAGCCCGCTTTCTGTTGTCCCTATTACAGTTTCCCACATATCAGATCTGCCTATCATTTCAACAATTTCACTGCACCCTTCTGTGTCCATAGCAAACACATACCGGAATTCTTATTTATATTAAACATACTCCATGGTGGCCTAGGCCTTTAGGGATAGACTGGGACTCCAGTTTGAGTCCCCCTTTGGTCATGAAGCTCACTGGGAGACTTTGGGCCAGTCACATCTGGAGCCACCTTGGGGTTGATTCAGGGAAAAGGTAGGATAAAAGACAATAAAACAAGCCTTCTGTAAATAATGCCTGCCCTCAAAAGGACTTCTCCTTAGGGGTTATAGGTAAATTCCTATGCACAGGATAAAACAATACCTTGAATTGTGCCCAGAAAGCAATTGGTCAACAGCACAGGGGTTTCAAGACAGGCGCAAGATAGTTCTGTTGCACTCCTGATACTTGTGCAAGGATACTCAAGTTTGCAAAGAATGGCATTTCACAAGCAACACAGAGCAATGGGGTTGATGTAAGACATGAAAAGGAAGATGTTCTACCGATGATCAACCCATTACTCTTCACTCCCGCCCCCGCGCCCCCTCCCCGTCACTTCCAATGCTTGCCATTCACTGCCCCATCAGCTTCATTGCTAGCTCATTCAGGCTTGCTAGCAGTTATTAAAACAACAGCAAGCTTCACTCCTTATTAGTATATAATTTGCATATTCAGATAGGACATCAATTTATTTATATGCAAGATTTCTAGCAAGGCTTTCAAGGCAGAAGCCCTCCTTAGAACAAGGGCACACAAAGTGCGGTTTTCAAATTATTTTTAATGCACCAGATACAAGCTGGAAAAAATGTGACTTAGCCATGCAAGTTTAGATAGGAAAAAAGGCTACAGTTGGTTGGGGTATGCTGGGAATTGCAGGCTTTTCCCGCATCGATTATGCCTTTAAGGGTTCACCAAAGCCAGCAGTATCTCCTAAGAAGAGGGGCCACCGCGGAGCAAACCCCGCCGGGAGAACTCGTCGGCTCGGGCAAACGCCCGCAGTTTCCGCCGGAGAGGCCTGGCCAAACTGCCCAAATTCATCATGGCCACTCTGGTTGCGACTTCACGAAACTGCGCATGCCCATTCTCGCTTCCGCCCCGCCCCCAAGGCCATGCGCAACAGCCAGCACAAAAGCCGACCCCAGCAAGGCAGGGCTATGCTGATTAGCCAGTATTTGGGCGTGGCTATGCTAATTAAACACTGGTTGGGGTGGCCCCGTCCCTGTGCAATGGATGAGGACGGAACGGGACGACGAGTTTTCTTCTCTCTCTTGGGGAACAATAGCGATCAAGGGACCGAAAACAAAGCGAAACTAGAGGAAATGCACATCGGAACAGACCGATGATCAAAGCCAAGCGCACCAGCGCCTTTTAAAGCCGCTCGTTCTCCCCGCCCTCTTTTCCGGTGCCGACCAATCAGAACACGCCTCCCCGCAGCGACGGCTCCTGAGGGATCGGCAAGTCACGAGCCCGCCTCCCGATTTCCCGGAGGGTGGGAGGCGCGCGCGGTGCTCGTTGTAGCGCGGGGGGAGCAGAAGAGGAAGGGGCGCCGTGGAGGGCGCGCGGCCAATCAGAGAGCGTCCTTCCTCAGAGCGGGAGGGGCCGGGATGTGAGGCGGGCGGCTTTCTCTCCCCGCGGTGCTCTCCCGCCCGTCCAATCGGAACGCCCCCCGCGCGGGCGCGCGCACGCACGCACGCACGCTCGCGCGCGCCCCTCCGCCCTTCCTGCCGCCTCCCTGCCCTCGCCTCCCCGCCCCGCCCCGCCCCCCCGCCCCCTCCCCCGCCTCCGCCTCCCTCCGCTTCCCTTTTCTTCGTCAGTCGGGCGCGTCCGCGGCGCTCGCGGAGCCGCCTTCCTCGCCGCCTTCCTCTGCCGTCGGTGGCCGAGCCGGGAGCCGCGGCCGGCGGAGCCCCCGCCCGCCCGCCCGCCCGCCCGCAGCGACCCCGGCGCGGGCGCCCGCCGCCCCCATGTCAGCCCCGCTGAAGAAGGGCCCCGGGGGGCTGATCGGGCTCATGAAGGACGCCTTCCAGCCGCACCACCACCACCTCGGCCCGCACCAGCCCGGCGCCGTGGACAAGAAGATGGTGGAGAAGTGCTGGAAGCTCATGGACAAGGTAGGTGGGAGGGCGGCGGGGCGAGCCGGGCATGGGGTGGCGGGCCGGGCCGGGCCGGGCCGGGGGAGCCCGGCGTGGGGTGGCGTGGCGTCCCGGCGGCTGCCCTCGCGCGGCACGCGGAGCCCGCGGGGCCGGGCTGCCCGCTTGGCGCTGCCGTGCCCCCGGCCGCCCTCCGGGGGTGCGGGACTACAACTCCCAGCATGCCCCAGCCGGCGGCCCCGCACATCTGGACGGCGCCCGGCGCAGCGGGCTGCCGGGGAGTGTGTGGGGCTGCAGCCTCAGCCGTGCCGTGGGAAATGCCGAGCGACTCCCCGGACTCGTGCTGCCCGCCTCTCTGTGTGCGTGTGCAAAATTTGGGAAGACGCTCGCACGCACGCCCAGCAGCAGCGCGAATGCGACATAAAGTTCAGGAAGGAGGCGCATCTCCAGTATCGTTCTTCTCATTGCTCTTGCAAAAGCCCTGGTGCATGTGAGGGACGATGCGAAAGTAACGAGCCCTGAATGCTTTTAGATTAGGAAGATATGCAGGTCTGTTGTGGGGGGGTGGGAAAGTGCTTGATTAGATAATTTATAGATACCCAATGATTGTCTTTGCAAGCTTTTTAAAAACCGTGCAGGGTCTCCATTTGCTCGCATTTGAAAGGGTGGGATGCAGGGGTGAAGATGCCTGTGCCGGTCTCATGCAGGTGGGCCCCTGATGTTAAGGAGCTGAGGGGTAGAATTGCCTGGGACAGTTGGCAGGAAGAGGTGGGGTGGAAGAGATGCAGTGGGGTCACGGGGATGAGGGGAGTTGATGGGTAAGCATGAGCTGTTCGTACTGGTGTTGTGAGGGAAGCTGAGGCTTTGCCGCATCACTCCCTTTGCATATATACCTGCCTGACCCTAAAGTCATCTTCCACAGACCTTCAAGAGCACCTACCAAAGGAAGTGAGGTGGGTCTCTTGTGACACCCCTGCTGTGGCATCCGCTTCCCAGAGAGGCTGGCTGTGGACCTGTATTACCCTCATTCTGAGGCTTGGTCAGGACCTTCCTATTTTCCTGAAGCATATTGTTCTCTTTGTTTTTGTTGTTTTAAAAAACGTTACTGTATTCTAAATTGTTGCAATGCAGCTAATTTTGTTTTGCCACCCAGAGAACCTTGGCTATTGGGTGCTCTATTTATTTATTGTGTTTCTATGTCACAAAAGATCTGTGGTGACATGTATCAGTTGTGTCTGTGTAACTTGACCCTTTAGACTCGCTACCTTTTGAAGACAGAGGAAAGCAACAAGATGCGCTTCCCTGAAGAGTTATAATCTTAAATTAGTTGTGAGGGTGGGGGGAGGAAGCAAGACATTAGAGGGAGGAGCGTGAGAAACAGAAATAAAATGGCAGGAGCACAAGCAAAAGGAGTTAGAGCATGCCTTGCACATTGGCCAAAGAGGAGAGAGTTAAAACGTGAGGCCAAGTAAATTGGGGTATGTATGGTCTTTCCTCTGGAGAGCGAGCTGTGATGTCCATGGAATTGTCAAGACCCAGGAACTGAGTAGAGGGATCCTAGAGTAAGGATGGCAGATGCCAGACCTGGGGGTCAGATCTGCGCACTGGGATTTTCAAACAATCCCCCCCCCGGCTTTCATTACCAGTTGTTTGGGGGGCGTTGTGCAGCTTTCCCATGTTCTAAAAGGCCAAAATACGTCTCCTAAGGCTTTGTTACCAACAGTGAGAACTTTAAACGGGGACTTCACTTTTGAGGCCCCACCCACTCCTGGAATCTGAAATTGAAATCTACCCTTGGGCTGAAATAGGTTTCCAGATGAGAACTTGTTTGTGAGGTGGCATGTGATGGCAGGTCAAGCTAGGGTGAAGGCATGGAGGGAACGTCTGGTGAGGAAGACTTGGATGGATACTTGGGATAGAGGCCTGATGGCAGGGAGTGGCTTGGCACAGGGTCTGTGAGGAAAAGCGGGTTTTGAAAGGTTAAAAGTGAGAAAGATGATGATGATGATGATGATGATGATGATGGGCTTCCCAGAAGGATGTGAAAGCTTCATGGAGTCAGCAACCACAGTCATACTCAGCACCTTATCGAGGCCCGAAGGGAATAACGTAACTTCAGGAGTTGACTTCTGGGAGTTGGAGTTGTAAAAGGTATGAAGGATGGAGGCAGGGGGAGGAAGAGGACCTCGCCGTATGAATACTTAGGCAATGTGTTCTGCCAAGTTTGATTTGCTGATGGGTCTGCTTTCAGCCATCGTGAAAGCAAGTTTAGAGTGCTGAGAAGCACAAACTCCAAGATAAGCTGGGGTATGTTTGTAATGATATCATGGCTCAGAGCAGCAAGGAGACACAAATGACAGCTTTGCAGCATTGAAAGCTTTCATAATCTTAACTTTGCAGACATGCGTTTTTGTTAAACTTAGGGCAGCCGAGCTTTAAGGGATGCTCTGGTATTGTGGCATTTAGACCAGTCTCTAATTTCTTGAGTCATCTGGTATAATAAATTGATTTAGCTGGATGTGTTATCTTCTGGAATTGTCAAGTAATCGCCACTGCTGGTCTTGGAATTTTGAAGTCAGTGAACAGATAGTGTGACTACTGTGTCATTCAGTCTTGGCCCATTGAAAATATAGATGAAAAGTAAGTACTTAATCATCTTTTAAACTTCTGAATGTGCTGTGCTGTCCTGAGAGTTTTAGATGGCTGATTAAACCAAAGTAGCTTTCATTTTAATAGATTAGTGAAATAGAGAACTTGCTCCCAGGTTGGGATACCATGCAGTCTCAAGCATTCAGGCAGTTGGAGGCGAGTAGCTCGGGATCACTAGCAAGCAAGGATACATGGGGACATGAAGTATGTGGCCATGCATCACATGGAGAAGATGGAAAGAGTGTCTCTCCCTCTCTCCTCCTAGAACCAGGGCCCTTCCAGAGAAACTGGTGGGTGGTCATACTCACCTGTCCAGAGGGCTTTAAAATGGGGTGATGCACGCTCCGGCCTCCATGGTCAGCCAGTAAGAGGCTGCACCCACTCCCTCCCAGGTCGAACCCCCTGGTATTATACAGAGCACTCTGACCCCATCCAACAGCCAGCTGCAGGGAGTTTGCTTCCCCTTCGCTCTTGGAAAGATCGCTTGGCCTCAACTTCCTGAATTTGCTCGCTTTCCTCTTTCCTTTTGTAACATGTCCATTAGATTTCAACCCTGTCGGTGGGGATTGTTTTAAGGCTCCAGTCCCATGCATTTTTAAGCAGAAGAAAGGCCACGCTGGCGCTGGCATTTGAGGATTGTGGGCCTTTTTTGTTTCCAGAGGTGCAGGGGAGTGAATCCTATGCATCTTGATTGCATTGCGCTGGATATTGCATTTGGAGTTTTAAAGTCTGTAAACCACCCAGAGAGCCCTTTGGGCTATTGGGGTGGTATATAAATGCAATCAATCAATCAATCAGTCTTTATAACCGTTCATAGGGAAAGGCTATCGGTGACTCTTAGTCGCCAGAGCTGTATACTGTCTCCAGGATTAGCAGTAGCCTAACTCTGATTTCCAGTTGTTTGATGTTCATCATCCTCCTATTACAGATGGATCCAGTGGGGTCAGGATCTTGATTTCATGCCCTGCTTTTAGGTTTCTTGAAGGCATCATCCTGGCCAACATCAGAGGGAGGTGCTGGACTAGGTACGCCTTTGGTCTGATCTAGCAGGGCCCTTCTTACAGACTTAGGATATGCTATCAGATATGCCCAAACAAAATAGAAGCTTTCTTTCACTTCTAATTTTAGTATAGCAGCGAGTAATAAAATCAGCTCGTACGGGATGGAGTTGTAAATGGAAGTATTGCTAGATACTTAGCAATGCTTTGTATTGGCAAGCTGCGGAGAAACAGTGGTGTAAACAAGTGTGCTTAACACTGCTTCACAATGTATCATAATTTGATTCTCTAGGAAAATAATCTGCATAGCGAAGCATATTCCACCCTACTTCCTGAAGCTCATTCTTACCACAGCTTTCCTCTATTTTGAAGCAGCTCTACATAGGCTGGGGTTACTCAGTTAGGCTGCTGCCTGGTATCCCACTCCCTTAAATTCAGTGGCCTTATTTTTGAGTAGGCAAATACAGGTTTGCACTCTTGATATTTTTGGGGGGTGGGGGTTGCATAGGACTCTGAAGGTGGAAGAGATCAAGGGGACAACTCGAAAACCATTGTGCAGATGTATTACTCAGACCTGGCATCACATATTGTTTCTCAGGATTGTTGGAGGACATGGGCCACGGTCTTGAAATGAGTTTACAGTCCTACGGCTGCGGTGAGCTGACTCTAAACAAGAACCAATTGAGAAGTCTCTCAAGTAACTTAATGGTTTCTAATCCTCTGTCGTGCATGATTTATCTGATCCGCAGCCCAGCCTATCCTTGGTTCCTAGTAAGTGAGTCTTGTGGAAGTTAGCCTAAGTGTGCCTTTGACTGCAGTCCTATCCATTTGGACTTGCAGGCCTATTTTGAAGACTCAGCTGCCTGTGCAAAGAGAAGAGTAGCATTTCCCAGCATTGCAGGATCTCTCCCCCGCCCCCCCCCCAAAAAAAAGATCAAGCACACCCACTCTAGAGATGCAGACTTGATCTGCAGTGGCTGCAGCTGAGTTTTAAGGAAGTTTTCCCATTTACTAAGGACAGCAAAAACTATCAGTTCTTAACTGATTTGCTTGAGTGATGAAATTTCATATTCATGTGGGAGTTAACTGACCTGGAACACCAGCAGGTTTTCCACGAAAAATGGCTGATACTTATATTCTGATCTTGAACAATGAATGACGGGTGCTGAGATTCTGCCTTCCAATGAAATAGGGAGGAATACAACAACTCGGCCTCATAATGTGGTGTTAAACACTTTAAACCATTCACTTTAATGTAAGCTTTCTTACTAGTAAAGAAAATGATTACTGGTAAGTATTAAATGTAGTTGAATGGCGCAGATGTAGAGGAACGTTGGATGTGGGCTTCCGCATCTATTTTGATGCATATGTAAATAAAATATTTGATTGGAGTCTTCATTTACACCATGCTTGCTTACCTAGAGAAGGCGAATTTGTTCAGCGGTGTGAGTGCTTGTCACCGCAGCTGCTTTTCATTGCTTAATAAAAATGGGAAGTGTGACTGGCAAGTTGACAATTCCCTTGTGCTAGCTGAATTTTTCCATGAGGCTGAGATGACCAAGGGATGCTGCTGTTAACCCCAAATATGGCAAATGGCTGGCATGTTTCAGGATTATAACCGCAAGCACAAAAGATAAGCATTTATACATTTTAGGTGCTGAAGAAATGCATTTCCGTGGGTCCTAGGAACCTTACCATCTAGGATGAAAACATATGGGGAGCAGAAAAAGGAAGGCATTGCTAATGTCATAAATAGACTTTATTCTGCTTTTGATCTAGTTCAGCTGTTGTGGCTTCAAGAAAACCTGGGAAATGTCATTTTTAAGGATAAAAATGTGCAAGATTCCTTCTGAAAGACACACATGGCTGGGGTCTGGCCCCCACTCTATTGAGCAATGAGTTACTAGATGTCCCCCTACTTATGTTTACTAGCGATGGGTCTTTGCACCATCGAGCCATTCCCGTTGTGGTTTCTTACCTTTTGTGTTTTCGCTTAGCATGCTGGAGGCCACTGCAGCTGAACTCTGTCATCTTATTCTTGCTTTTGTTGAAGGGCTTTTGCACTTAAAGGATGTTGGAGGCTTCTGCAGCCCCATTTCCTTTTTCTCTTGATCTGCTGAGCACTAAGCATGTAGTAAATTTTGGTGGTGTTACTTGAATTTTCTGCCTTTGTTTTCCCATAGCTACACTTAGGACTACTTTTGTGAGTGGGTGGGGGTCCTGGCTGTAATTCATGTCCAAGATGGCTTATAATAAGGCAGTTTCAGTGGCTCAGTAGAACTGACAGTCTTGTTAAACTGTGCTTTTAGAAAGCATCCTAAAACTGCAGTTTTGAACCACATTTAGTCGACTAGGATCAGTATCCTTGAAATTTTCAGCTAAGCATGTTTAGAATTGGGGCATCCATGACATAACTCTGCTTTATATTGCATGGGATTCTTCACAGTAATTCAGTGGTTTACTGTGGGTTTTTAGAAAGTGCCTGGATATATCATATATCAAATATCTATATTTTTGGACAAGGTATCATCATGTACCAGTCTTTAAATAATATGGAATGAGCAATTTATGCTGATTATAATTGAGGCTGTCTACTTTATGACTTTTTCTGCCTAAACATTGCAGCCTTAAATTGCTTGTTATGTGTGTGTGTGTGTGTGGGTGGGGGGCAACTTAAAGATTAACAGCTGCCATGTGCAGACTGACAAGACCTCCACTGGGTTCATATGAAATGACAAACCACAGGGCATTGCTACGTTGTGTGAACCTGGACTGACTTATGCAGGATGGCTTGTTTGAGGGAAACCAGTTACCCTGACATCCCATAGTTGTTTTTTTTTCTGGGTTGTGTAACCCACTGGGTTGCCATGTTGTCCATGCTTGGGTGACCAACCCCATTGTGAGTCCTCGGAACTGGCCAGCAATTTATTGGGAATAGAAGCACCTCCCCACCAGCAGAACCTGGCGAAGCCCACCCCGGCACCTGGCAATTCCAGCCCACCCCACGAGTGCCCGAGCAGCACCTGGGGGCGACTGGCACAAGCGGCCTGCCCCCTAATCCAGTTATGAGCCATTCCAGCTCTCTGAAGCATTTTAGTCGCTCCAACTTTTTCCTCAACGATCGTGGAAGGGCCAGCAGTTCCAGGCCCCTTTATCACAGCCACAGTCCCTTCTCAAGTAGTGCACTTGCTGTGGTTGGGAAACAAGTTTTAAAGGTTTGTTTGTTTCTTTAACACAAAGTTTTTACTTTAAATATGTGCTGCATATATTTAAAGGTTTACTGCACATGCACAACTGCGAAGATGAGCAATTCCACAAGTGCAGCCCTTGGAAGCCTCAGCTGGGTCAGTGCCCCATAACACACGAGGTGCCAACCCTAGGAGTTGAGCCAAGGGGCTCCAAATGAGCGTTTTGTTTCCTTTGGCTTCTCTTGAGAGTTCTCAGAAGATGCCCTGACCAGGGTAAGCAGTGCATTATCTTGAAAAGGGAATAGTTGGATCTGCACCCCTAAGACTGAGCTCACTTTTTTTTTCCCTGAAAATCGAGGTGTTCAGGATAGGGGAAAGTGTGAGCCAGCCTCTTTCAAAAAGGAGGCAGTATTTAGAGAGTTGGCTGTCAAAACCCTGCTTCCTTTTGAAAGGGCTTTCTTGTCAGGACTCCCCATGTTTTCTTGACAGAGGCATATGCGTTTATGCCTGCAAATGTCCTTATCAAACTGGGGAGTTCTTCCAAGTAACCCTTTTCTAGAAGTGTCGGACCTCTGTTAGCAAGATCCTGACACGTCCAGTGTGCCATTTGTGACGGTCAGTAGCTGTTGGAATAGGCATCACAAAAGCTGGCTGCCAAGAAACAGTTCAAGTGACAAAAAGGGCTCACAATCATGGTTCAGAGGGGACAAGTTAGTCTTGCTGTGGGATCCCCTGGAATAATGAGCCCAATTGTCTGTCAGGTGCACTGTGAGTTGTTAGTGGGAAAACCCAACTCATTCCTGCTTTCTGCAATGCTGAGATGGGTAAGGATCCTTGTAGAGGTTCTACTGTATCCATAGCTCTGTATTGATAAATGTTTGCAGTACTTTGCCTGCTTTTGACATGACATAGGCAACAATCATAATCATATTTATTTAATATATAACATAGATTGTAATCAAGAAATTTTGATTCTGCCTGCAGCTGGGCTATAAATTTCTAATACAATGTAAGGAGAACCGTTTTCCTTTTTTTATCATGCCAGTAGTTTTTCTCTGGTATATGCAGCAAGTAGAGCAAGCTTTTTATAGTACAGCATGGAATCTGACAGTGCATTTTTCAGTTCGTTGGCTGGAGGTGATAAATTTTAACTTAATCCAGTTGATAATTAGGAGTTGAAATACCAATTAGAGTAGAATAAAGCAGAAGACCAACACATGTTGTTTGAAGAATTGGGTGTAGAAATTCAGAGGTTTTGTAACTGCTTGAGATGGAAGGCTTTGAGATTTTACATAATGGGCTATGGTGGAGGAACGATTTTCTGAGCCTGAGCAATAGGGCTGTGCAGCAGTTTTTCACACTGGCATTTCGAGCACAGCCAGGGGGTTGTAGTCACACCGTTCAGCCCAGAGGAAGAGGTATCAGCAGTGCGGTGACAAAGTGGTGTGTGTATTTTGACAAAGCAGAATGATAGGTGCCTTTTTATTGAAGAGGGAACTTCAAGATTCCCTATCCCTGCCCATAGGGAGAGTGTTCAAAAGTATGACAGTTATTCGGGAACTGACTAGTAGCTAGAAAAAAGACCAGCCCTTGTACTCTTCAGGTATTCTGGTAGCTCATAGCCTCATGGCTGGAATTGGAAATGGCATAAGTAAGCCAGGCTTGAGAGCTGGGGTGTACTGCATGGATAAGTCTTCCCAAGAAAGTTTGCAGTTTGAATCCACTTCGTGCATTTGATGGCATAAGCTTGTAAAAGCCGTTTGAGAGAAATCAGATAGTGAACAAGTTGTGTTTTTGCTCTTGTAGGCTAAAGGAGTTGCTCAATTTAAAGCTAGGCTACCAACTTGGACTATACCTTGTAAACAAGCTCCTTTACTTGATTTGCTGGATGTGCCTGATTTAGTGCAAAATGCACAACTTAATGGTTCTATATGGTCAAGTAAAAATAGACTGGAGAAAATGCAAACGGGTTATTTTTCCATCTTGGCTATTTTGTGCTTTGTACGTCTGACATAAAATTAGTTCTGTCGTTTCCTCTTTTCTATTGTTTCCTTAAATGTGGTTGTCTTTCCTTTACTAAAAATGTAAAAATCTAGGCGTTAGTATGTTTTCAAGTTCAACTTTTGAGAACATTTTTAAATTTAATGTTTCCTACAGTGTTTTCATTTTAAATGAAGGAATACTAATTTTATCCCACGAAATTTAGCTTTATCTTACATTCTTGTAACTTTATCATGAATAGTTAGACTTGTCCTGGATATTTTGGAGTAGGGAGCTAGGAGATTTTAAATATAACTAATAATGATGATAACAATGTTGACATAACTGCATAATACTTCACTACAATTTAATAACGGCATTAAATATGTTCACAGTCAATATACATCGTGTGGTGCCTTTTGAAGTTGCTTGTTCTTTAGCAGTAGCCTATTGAATAGCCAAAGAGGGTGAATGATTGTAGTGTATGATAATTTCATGGTATGTTGCTGATTTCCCGAAGATATGAAGATAATTTTTGGCAGTGGTGGTGGATTGCAAGTGCACATGAAGCGAGCTAATCAAAAGACAGGTATTAATGGACGACCTGGACATAATGCTAAGCCATAGTTTAGAATGACAAGAATGAGCTGCAGTGAGACTCTGGCTCTTGTCCTCTGCTTGTTTGGCAGAACTGTGAGGAGGAAGATGGGAGCTTTCACTTCCATTTTACATCCAGTGTCGCTTCCCTTGCCATCGAAACCCATGTGGCTTGTTTGGTTAGTCTCAACTTATGTCAGCGGAGTGTAAAGTTTGGGTGGCATACTAAACTGTGGCTTGTTTATTTCATTTTTACACCGTCTAGTAGCTGAGGCTGTGGTTAATCTGAGTGGAGGTATTTCTGAACTCACAGCTGCACCGGAGAAGAAAGAGGATAGGGCGCTCTGACGCTGGCTCTCATGGCACTGAACCATGGTTTAGCTTTAGGTATGAACACAGCTGTGGACATGAGTTGTGGGGAATAGCTAGTTTTCTGGTGGCTGTAAAGTAGCTGCATTTTAGTCTTTACTTCTTCAAAATGGTAATCTGGCTAATTAGATACACTTATTTAACAGCTTTCCCCTGAGTAATAAAATTTGAGTTCTTCCCTGCTTTTCTGGTCTGTTAACTGGGGGCCCTCCAGTTTCTAGAGGCCGCAAGTACATGACCTTGGAGGTTTTAAAGAAGATGTGTCAGAAGTTTCTAAGTCTCCTTATTTCTTAGCTGGATTTGTGGCCTAGATATTGGCCTGTGTCATTTCCCACTGTATGTGACCTAGGAAAATGGATTTTCTGTGGTTTTATGTCTCCAGAAAAATGCTGGCTTCAGTCATGTTTATTTGAGCTGCAGAAAGAAACATGTGTTGCACGATGTAAGACATGTTAGAACCCTGTAACATGACGTGTTGCTTTTTTTTTCAAGGCATGGTTTTGCTCTCAAATTGGCATATCATCAGTAATCGCTTTGGGATACAGTGTTTATTCCACTTTTATCACTTTCACAGTTGAACAGGACTTCACAAATTGAAAAAGGTCCACAGAGCTGTCCCGTTGGGCTTGGTAACTGCAGACAGTTGACCTCCGTGCCTTAGCATAAACTGATTTGTAAAGTCTGCTGGATTTCAACAGTACTTTGTCATACAACATTATGTATGTGTTGGGAAGTTGTTGATGAGGCCAGCATTCAATTGATTGCATGGAAATTGCGGAACTGTCTGGATCCTGGCCATAATGTTCATATGTTTAATAAGAATATACACACACACACACACACCCCAAGTGCCACACCTTGGGGGCAGGAGGTAGCGGATATGATCTAATTTTCCTGGTTGAGAAACAAATAGAGGCAAGAGCACAATGCTAAAATTCGGCCAGCCCCATGGTTGGAATCCACACCCATTAAAAAGGTACAGATCTTGTTCAGGATATGCCTTCTATTCCTGTGGCAAAGCCTCCGTTTCAGAGAGGAGGTGAAATATTGTTCACTGCCAATGGCATTAGACAGATCCCTTGAATTACAGTATACGCACCTTCCTGGAAAAATCTTCTGGGAAGTTTTTCCTGTGCTTATATAGATCTTTTAGTTATGGAGAGTTGCAGAGTTGCAATTGCTATATAGAGAACCCAAAAGCAAAATACAATGTCTGAAAGAAGTAACTCAGTGTTTTAGATGTGGGTCAGCTTTGCTTGCGTAGCACACACACTTCACCAGTCTTCTAGAGTTTCATTTGATACAGATCATTTCTCAGGTCCTTTTCCTCCAGGTCCACTGCCAGTTTGACTAGTGCACAGATAATCATAGCAAGACCCTGCTCATCCAAGTGAGTATACAGCTGATAAACCAGCCGAAGCAGGTAGAAAGCAACTCCTGGTTGCAGTTTGCCCTGTCATAAATGGTGCCTACGTTTTGTGCTCCTTATTTATTTATTTTAATTAAAAACTAGATGTGGAACCTAAGTCGCTTCAGTAACATTTTTAATTGCACCTGAAATAACGTTGGATTAGGAGAAGAGAGCATTCAGCAGGTAGGTCACTTAAGAAGCACTCCTCCTCCCTGGTTTCACATTCATTATATTTACATAGTCTGAATTTAACTTTCCATCGCTTTAGGAAGTGTGGGTAAAAATGGTGTAGCCTCATAAGGTTTCACCTCTCACAGTGGGTACTAAGTTCCTGGAAATTCAGCTAGCCACATTGACCTCTTTGTTGACCAATTTCTTGCATTTTCCAGGATGCTGTCTCTGGTTGAAATAGAATCTTATATTTATTTATTATTTATTATTTATTTGGAAGGCTTCTATGCCGCCCCATTCACCGAAGCCTCGGGGTGGTTCACCATAATAAATAATTTAATTGTGTTTACTCTTGTATTTTCTGTAGGTTGTGCGTTTGTGTCAGAACCCCAAGTTGGCGCTAAAAAACAGCCCACCGTACATTCTAGATCTGCTTCCTGACACGTACCAGCATCTGCGAAGCATCCTGTCACGCTACGAGGGGAAGATGGAGACTCTGGGAGAGAATGAATACTTCAGGGTATTCATGGAAAACCTGATGAAAAAGACAAAGCAGACTATCAGCCTCTTTAAAGAAGGAAAAGAGAGAATGTATGAAGAGAATTCTCAGCCTAGGTAATGTAGTTCTCTATTAGTATTTGCTTGCAGTATTTTCAGACATTAATGGGAAGCATAACACCTTTGGAAAAGTTCTTTGTGCCGGTGTTTTCAGATTCTTGTGTACTCCTGCTTTTTTTTGAGCATAATGTTTTTTGGCAATTCATGACTTTAAGTGGGCTAGTTATTCAGAGTGCAGTCTAAAATCTCCTTTTCAGTGCTATAATTTTCCAGTAACTTCTTGCACATTGAAATAGAAAGAAGAAATTACTTTCAGAGGCAGTACTGTGACAAACTTACAACTTAGCATTTGCAAAAGTTCACAGAGCTCACAAACTGATTAACACTAAGTAGCATTTGTATTATGGGAATTATACTTAATGTCATGACTGGGTTCCCATGGCAAGGTAAGCCACTGCTGAAAGGCACTGTCCACGGATGGATGCTGTTAGCAGGCTTTAGGGTCTGATTTTAAGGCCCAAGACAATTTGTGCAGATGCAAGTAGTCCTTCAAATAACTTCAACCCCAAACAGGATGAAGATGGGAAGAATTGTTCCCATACTCTTGTTCCCATAAAGGAAGGAAGGAATGAAGGCAGGAAGAGATGGGAGCATTTGTCTTGAGGTACAGAACCCTGAGACAGAGATCTGCAACCTTGCTTACCATGCAGGTGGCAGAAACAGGATGAATGGAGGCAGCTGTCTTTTCACTAATCTCGCATGCTGAGGTGTCCCAGCTTTGGAACCTGTTTGCCTGAGAGGTGTGCCTGGCACCGATGCTTTATTCATTTCTTTTCATTCACCCAGTATGTTAGTGTTTGATTACTTGAAGGTGGGAATTTTATCATATGTTTTTACATAGGGAGGGAGGGAAGGAAGGAAGCTTCTGGTGGTCAATGCCATAGAAGCAGTGGATGATACGTAGTCCTAAGAGGTAAAACTTGGAACAGAATGCAGTTATTCTGTGCAGTGTTCAATGCAGCAACTACAATGGTAGCGTTTCTACTAAGGAATAGTTGATGCTCTTCATTGTGCTGAGTTTTGATACAGGATCTGGGCAAATGTTTTGTTAGTTCTGTTACCTTACAGGGACAGAGAATAAGTTATCTGATCAGTTCCAAGGGAGGATTGCAAAGTTGTTCTGGAGGTTGTGTGGAATCGTTGCCGTTCCAAAGCACTGTTTTCCAAGCATATCCTACGTTCCAGAGCACCTGCAAACTGAATCTGTATGTGCTTCAGTGTTTTTATAAGATTATCTGCAACATGATTCTGTAGATGACTGGCTTTCAATTTTTAAATTTCACATATATATGTTTTCTGAATGTGGGGGTGTGAATGTGGCCATACTATTTGGGTTTGCATGATTTAGAGCAGAACTCATAATTCTTTGCCTGAGTAACTGGCATCCAGACTGTGCATGCATGTAAGGACCATGAAGCAGCAATAACCAGACTGATGTTTCAGACTTTCATCTGAATATAACTAATTGGCCTCTTTCTAACAAGGCCTGGGGAAGCCATCCACTTACCTTAGGAACACAGCTTCTGGGGTTTGTTCGTCTTTACTCAGCTTCAAGAGACAGTAGGTACTGTTAGAGCTATGAGAGTGTCTGGAATTATGCATGCTAAGATGTCCTGATCAGGTTAGTATTTTATTTTGTTTGACAAACCAATAGATATTGATTGCTTATTATCTGATTATTATATTGAGTGACAGACAGGACAAAAAATGTTTGCTGCGTGTACCATGAGCACAAACTTTGCAATTAAAACCTTGACTTTGTTGGAAATCCAGTGTCAGCAAATGGTTTAAACCTTATTAAGCAAGTTTCTGTAAGGAGTTGGCATGCTCTGGAGGATGCACATAAAGAATATTGGACCGATAGCCTGAACAAAAAAATCTCAGGGAAGCCCCTGTGCACCCTACCTGCAGTATGTAGTGTCTTTCCATTAATTCCATCCCTACATTTCTGTTACTTTCAGGATAAGCCCTCTGAAAACTCACACAAAATAGTAACTTTCACATGCCACTTGTCCATTTTAACTCTTGGGAGAAAGAAGTATAGTCTTAAGAGTTGCCACAGGGTCAGCTTTCACAAGTGGGATGCATGTGCAAGTTTTACAATAAATAAAGCGCCGTCTTCGGAAAGAATTATAGATCCAATGTGAAAGAGATACCTGTGGATCAAAGCATGAGGGAAGAGGGCAGCTTGTAGGTGCTTTGTGCGAAGTTACTTGGTAGGCCAAACTGCATGTTCTCAAAATTAGTTCCTAACATGCATTAGTATTAGTTTCTAGGGAATAATACTATTAGAAACTTCTCACTTTGAGATACGGTGTTTTATGAGATGCTAGGAAAATTCTAAAGTTGGTAGTTCCCTTTTACCAGAACATGAGCTACACTTCCCCACTCTTTCATTACCTGCCCTCAGAATTCATTGTTCAGAAAGCATCCCCTTTTGTGGTTGAAATCATAAATAGATGCAAGCGCACTTTGGTGTTCTATAGCAAGAAATTAGTTTCATTTCTAGCTCACAGCAGCTTCTGCTACTTGTGGTAAAACCGGTATCACTAAATAAAATGGAAATGAGACTTTTGGCATCTTCCCTGTCCTAACCTCCTGTCTAGCTCGCAAGCCTTGGTGTATGTGATCCATGATGCTTCCTTCCATATATCCATCTAGAGTCCATGTTATTTTGAAACCGTGGGAGTTTTGCATTGTGGAATATGGCCATTCTCCACCTAGAACAAGGGCCTTGGTAGCTGGGGATCCGCTCATCACTGCGGTGTGAGCTGAAATTCCTGTTGAGGCATTTATCATAAGCGCGCAAGGAGTTTCTCCGCATGCACTTCACGAGGCCAGTTTTCAGTGAATGGAGGTGGAAGATATTCGGCATGGTGTTAATGTCCCAGATGGCACGGCCATCTTCATCTGTGTGTTAACCGTGCCCCTGCCCCCAGGAACTTCAGAAGACATTTTGACGATTAACCCTGCAGAATCTATCCTGCTTAAAAGCTGCCTTGACTATTGCTTGAGTCCAAGGATCGACTATACCTTTTAATAAAAGCTATCCTTCCGGAGAAATTAGAGGCCAGGATTATAATTATGGCAAAACTGGAGTTAAGGATGATGTGCTAAGCTAACTCCTGAAAGGATATGCTGTCCAGAAGCTCCTCCATCAAACTCCTGCCCCCTCCATGGACACTCCAGGACCTGCCCTGGATAGAGAAGTTGCTCAAGTGTTTGCCATTTAAATTCTAATGGCAACCAGGGTGTTGTTGTGCTTGAAACATTTGTTGTCTCTCCTTCCAGGGAGACTTGCAGGACTGCTGTCTCAGCAAGATTTCCTTCGTCATTAGCTCTAGGGCATAAAGGAGCAAATCCATACAGGAAAAGGCAGCAGATATTAAGTCTCTTTCTGTATATAAAAGGTGCTCAGGCTTTACATCTGCCCAGCCTTGCCTAGGAAGGAGACTGACATTTCCAAGAGGAATACAGGATAGCTAGTTTTTGAATTGCTTATAAAGTATCAGCACTCCAAACAGCAAACACAACTTCTGCACTGATAGGCCTTGTCTCGCAAAGTGGGGTAAGGAAAACACTGGGAAGCATTGTTGAGACGGCCTGTCAGAGCCTGGTGTGGAACAGCCCCCAGTTGCGTTCTCCAAATGGAACGGCACTTCAGAATGACGGAAACGTGCAGTGGCTACTTCTGCATCTCAATTAGGGTATCTCAGAGGAAATTCAAAAGCTGCCCATAGAAAAAGGGGTCTTGAGTGCCAGGTTGCTACATAGGAACTGCATGCTGCCCAAAGCAGCCCATTGCTGTGAAGAAAATGTGCTCTGTTTCTTATCTACATGCTCAAGTTAGGAAGGAGAGGAACAAAAGTACCTAGGCAGTAGTTGCAAGTCATGACAGCTCTGGCCATCGCTTTAGCCCCGCAGTACTCATGGCAGGAGAGAGGATCCAAGAACAAGGTGGTACAATAAAAAGGGACAAGTAAAAAGTTCTGTTTCAGTTTCCCAATTCTAAAATTCTTTGACGGGATTAGTTGAAATTACACATTTCTGAGGGTGACCGCTGCATAACACAAATAAATCGTGGTTTGTCTGGCTTATTAAATTTTCATGTATGTATTTATTATATTTATATCATGCTTTTTTCCTTCCCAAAAACCCAGGGTGGTTTACATAATTCTCTTTCTCTTTTCAATCTTATCCTCACTACAATGACCCTTCAAAGTAAGTTGGGTTGAGAGTCTGTGACTGGCCCAAAGTCACCCAGTGAGCTCTGTTTTTCTTGTGCCGTCCTTGATGTCGTGGAACCTTGTCTGTTCACACTTAGGCTGGTTTTAGCAATGGGAACCACTTCTCCTTTCCCTTATTTCCATGCAAGTTAAGTGTGGAGGTGTTTCTACTGTTGGCAGGTATAAATATGCTGAACCCCTTCCAGAATTGCTGCTTGTGCACAGCTGGGCTTGAACATGTTCCAAGTGTTTAACTGCATATTATATACTCCCAAATCCTAGCATGTTCTCCTTGTCTGCAACTCATCTCAGGATAATATTTGCCATTTATATTTTTTGCGGTGTGGTGGTTGTACATGCTACCAGATTGGTTTCAAATTGTTGAAGTCCTTCCCTTCAAAATTCAGTTCAGAGATTTCAGTTTGGGAAGTTAACATTTGTGTAAGCACTTTCATTTATAGTTAGTCTGTTGAGCAAACCCACCAGAAGTTTATTTTTAGCAGGAAGTACAATCTAATATAGAGGAATATAATGCGTTTTTGTACGAAGTCTTGCTCTCTTGTTTAAAAAACATTAAAGAGCTGACTTGTGTTCAGAGAAAGAACAGTTGCCTTTTGCCAGTGAACACGATACAAGATTCAGATGTGTCCGCTAGACAAATTCCGGCACGCTGTGCTTGTAACATGGCCGTGAAAGAATATCATGCAATGTTGCCAGCAACAGCTGTGTTCTGATTAGAGAACTGATTAGAGATCAGTTATATCACTAATACGATAAATGGCTCATTGGAGTGGGCATAGCATAACAGGCCGAACTACAAATTGGGAAATTCTTGGTTTGCATCCTGCCTCTGTTGTGAAGCACAAACTTTACCGTATAGCTACAGGTTGCTGTAAGGATCACAGTTAGATGATTTCCATGAAGTGCTTTAAACATTTGAAAACACTACACCAGCGCATGTTGTTAGCAAAAATAAAATTAATTTTAGTCTGTTTCTGCATGCAATTGCCTTTGAATAAAAGTAAACCTTATTTGTAGATTGTGTATCAAAATTGGCATCTGCTTAGAAGATGCTTTCATCCTCTGCATGAAAGGAGGAGAAATGCCTTTTCTAAGAAGGTAAGAACTGTCCCACAGTTAACATCACAACTTTATAAGAAAGCATGCCATTAAATTAGTGGCATCTTTTAAATCAGAGGAGAAGCTGAGCCAACTGAACATCGATAATCTACAGTAATGCCTCCCTTTCTATTTTTTGTTGCATCCTGGTAGGTATTTTAGGGAAGTGTTGATGTTCTTAATTCCATCTGTGGCAATTCTTAACTTTATGGCCCATAAAAACAGCAATAAATACTTGGCTCTATCTAAAGCAAACTTGTGAAATGCTTTAGAAGGGCTTTAGGAAAATACCTGAGTAATTAATCTCATTTGTTTGTATAATCTCAGTAATTTCATAGGCATTGATTTGTTTTGTGAACCAACCTCGGTCGTCTTTTTGTTAGCATCACAACAAGCAAAACCATAATTAAATATACAGTCAGTGGAATCGTTTGTAGCTTTTAACTTCTAATATTTTGATCAGCCAAACGCTTTGTGCAGTCCGATGTAAGTGTTTTGCAGAAAGCCTACTTCAGTCTCAGAAGAATTGAAAGATAGTTTTGTATGTCATAAACATTAGCTCCCCAGTGAAAAGTATCGTGATGCATTAAAGCTTCAGCTATTGGGGGGCATAGAAATGTAATTAAAATCTTAGTGTGGTTTCACTTAAGTAATTTAGCAATTGTAATTGGTATAATTCTAGGCTATGAACTACTCTATCAAGTGCAGAACAAAACGGTCAGTTTAAAATATTAGAAAAAATGTAATTGATTTTGGTACTTGAGCAATTGAAAGATGCTTTTTATAATAGAGTTATTGCTTCTAAATATTCTGTCGTCTTCCTGTTTTTCCCTGATGCCTTGGTGAAGAAGCCCACAAAATCAATGAAATGTGGGCTGACTCTGTAAACGGGCATGTGTTGGGCATATAACTGGAGGGTTGCAAAGTCTGTCTGGGCATTTCTCACCAGTGAGAGACACTGGTTATGCCCTTTTCTGTGTAAGATGCTCTGCAGTTTTTTGGAAGGTGATTTACGTGGCTGTTCATAACAGCAAAGTGGAATTTAATTCGCTTCCTGTGTTGAAAGTTTAATCAAAAGTAGTTCCGTTGTGTATCTATTTTTAAAAACTGATTACTCCGTGAAGCCACCTCTGAAGCTGCATGAGCTTGTAAATGTTGACACAGGGTGTTCAGGCATGGCTATTCAGCACCTATTTGCTGGGGTCACAGGCACACCGATACCAGTGGAACAGTTGCTGCTTGCATGGAATATCCTGCTATTACAGGAATGCTGTGCAGTCCTTTATCTGCCTCCGTGGCATCTGACATGTTAGATCAGAGCTGGAAAACATATGGCCCAGAGACAGCCTTCAGGGCTCTTCTGGGGGGCCAGAGCACCCCCCCCCCGCCCTAAGATTTCATTTTGGAAAGGAGCTTCGATGACTTTTAGGTAGAGCAGTGCTGCAACAACGCGGTAGCAGCTCAGGACCACTCTTAAATTATACACTCGAATCAATTGGCATTATGAAATAACTAGATCTTTCGATAAACATAGCGATCCTAAGTCCAGTGAGTGAGGGGCCAGTATTTGTTAAGTTGAATACTTACCTCTGAAATCAGTCCTTGGCATTAACCAAAGGATCTGTTAATGAACCATAGGAGAGAACAGCTTGCTGAATTTGACTTGTCAAATATTCCTTTGTTAAGAGACCCTCTAATGCACATAATCTAATTTTCCTGCCAAGGCTAGTAGCTTCCTTTCGAAGACAGACCAGAACTTTGGGGCCATTTTTACTCTCTTAGCCTTCCTTCAATTGTTGATGCAGCAGGGGAAGCACATGACCCTAGCAAGTAACATCACATGTTTTCTACTGTTCTCCACACTGGAAAGGGGCAGTTTTCTGGATTGGGTTCTTACCTTGCGGAGCATCTTGCTCCTTGTCCATTGCAAGCCTCGAAAAGGATATCACAGAGCTGGGGAAAGTTCACAAAGGGACGACGCAAACAATCGCCCCATGAGGACAGCTGGCACCATTGGCACTTTTCAGCTTAAGGAAGAAACTGAGTAAGGGGGAGACATGGATAGGAGATACAAAATGACGTGTGATGTGGACAAAGTGGATGGAGAGGGAACGCTCATAGCACTTGAACCCGTGGCATCCAGTGAAGTTGAATGGCGAGAGAGTCAGAAAAGGCAGAAGGACGCATTCTTGCCATAGTTCAGTGGCAGAATTCGGCACCGCAGGTGGTAGTGATGACCACAGCTTGAAAAGAGATCTAGAGAAGGCTCTCGGGTGTTCCTAGCCCTAAGGGCCGGATGCCAGGATGCCATTGGATACAGGGTGCCCGTTGCACTAGTTGCTGGGGAGTGTGGATGCGAGGGTGCTGCAGCCGACATGTCTGGCTTGCAGGCTTCCCGGGGCCAGCTGTGGTAACCGACAGCTGGCCTGGCGAGACCTTTGGTCTGATCCAGTGCCCTCCCTACTCCCCTGATCTGGTTAGGCTCAATCCAGGCCTTCCTGAAGTTACCAGGTTAGGAGGAGCACTGAGTGGAGGGCTGGGAGGCTGTGAGCTTTGGTCTCTCCATTGGGTGATCTGAGACAAAGCAAGCTGCCTTCCTCGGGTTCCCAGATCAATGCAACTCTGGTGCCTTATTATGGTTTTCCTAATGGGTACTTCATTACACTAGTACACCCCTTTCCTCTGTGAGGGGGTTGGGGGACAGGCATGTAAAAATAGCTGTTGCATGTTGGAAATACAAATAATAAATAAATCGGGTAGTGTTGACCATTGCTGTCCTACCGGATCTGCTGGCCTGGAAGCACCTAGGAATTTCAGAAAGTATTCCAGCTGCTTTTTCCCGCCTGTCGTCTTGATGGTGACCACTTCCTTGGTAACTTTGTGTATTCAGCGCTGTGGCAGCAACGAGAGACTCAGAGCTTTGTTTACATGTAATGCTTGTGCGCTAAGTGACCCATGACATAATTTTCCACTTTAATTCAGCGTTCCTAAATTATGTGAAATGGCATTCTGCATTCATGCACACGCTCGCTCTTGCCCGCTCTCTTTTTATTGGGCCTTGAGTTCCTTGCCAGTGTTAATCTGTCTAGCCTGCACAAAGCCACTCACTCAGCACCATCTTATTGCGAGTGCACTGTGACTTGATCCACAGTAATCCGTGGTCTGGTACTTGCCTCCTTCCTCGAATTGATCCTTGCAGACTCATCGTGCACACGTTGAGAGCTTTTGCGCCTTAGCAGGACAGTACACTCTGTCCTTACGTGGAAAAGCTCGGTTTTAACTTGTAAACATCTTGTGTACCCCATCATCAATTTGTGGAGCAAACCTGCTGATGAGCCAGAACATCTGGGTTACTTGAGAGAACTATGTTTAAAGTTAATCACAGCAAGTCAGTAGTGAGAATATGCATTACTTTTTCGAGGGACTAACATTCTAGTTTCCCATCATCCATCATGAACTTGGACATTTTGAATAAACAGTGCTTGAAGAGACAAACTTGCTTACACAATCTGCCCCAGGTACATTTTCAGTCTTCCTCACAAGATGTAAATAAGGAAGCTAGGTTGTTATTTTTAAAGAGATATTTGTATTACCAAAAGTCTCTAGTGCCATTAAACCCATTCATAAAATTAGTATTTTTAGAACATTAGGCCTTTCCGGCATTTCTTCTTTTTGTTTGCACATAGTAAATTGATCCACTTCCTTCAGGCTTTTTAAATCTGCTCTCAACCATTCTTTATTTAATTGCATTAACATTTTAATTTGGACTAGAGTTCTCTAATTATAAGATAATTTAAGTGCATTATTTTAAGGCCAAGACTAGGTCAGTAATTACATGCTTATTTCTAATGCTAGTTTAAAAATTGCTACATGCAAAATGGATTCCCTCTTGGAACTGCTAATAATGTGCATTGTATATTTACTCCTCTCTGCATGCATGGAGGAGTACTCTGATTTTGACCATCACAAATCTGGTTAAATACATAAGGGTTTATCAGGCAACATGGTTGACACTAAACAGCCATATTTTGGCCATGCAATCATTTGGATAGCTTGTAGCTTTGGAATTGGAATGCATAAATAACATATTTTTTAAATATTCTGTTCCCAGCTGCATTTTATGTGGTGTTTAAATTATATAAATTAAGCACGTTTGCAGTTGCTTTCTTTTACGTAGTTTTGCTCATGTTAGCGACATGGAGTGAAAGTAACTGAAGCTCACTGGCCACTGCAAGATCTCCCACCTCAAAGGCTTTTTATCCACAAGAGCTAGAAACTACTTCTTTTTTTCCCCAAAAAGCAAATGCTGAGGTTCTGAGAACCCTGAATATTGTGCCCACTGCTGTGTTCTGCATTTATTCCGTGCTTGCTTCTTGCTCTTGTTCTTGGTTTTATGTATAATTTAATTCAAGGTACCAGGTGCTGTCAGCAGCAGCATCATAACCCAGGTTCTGTGAGCAGTCTTTCTGCTGTATATGAACTATGTTGACCCAGTTAGTTGCTCTTAACTTTGAAAGACATTCTAGGAAAGCTCTTTTCATGAAGGGCTTTTGTCTGGTTCTGAAGGTGCTTGTTGTGCGTGCACAACTGAGCTAAGTGAGCAAGTTACAGATGCTTATTGGGGCAAAGAAAGGCACAGTGGGTTAAAATGCGACTCTGACTTGTGCAAGATGGTTTTTCACAGTGGAAGAATGCATTTATCCAGCAAACAGGAAACCGGAAAGGAGCAGCCTATTGCAGGTCAGAGGGGAATAGCAGCAGAAAGTTGAACTAGGGGAGACGAGGTCCCATTTAGGGGCTGCAGTGAAGGGTTTCACTGGGACTAGAAGTACTTTGTTGACCTCTTGACTTCCTGCAAGATAATACGGAACTAAAATAGTAATGAACCGAGAAAGGAAGTAGCATAACTATACTGCAGAGCAGGGGGAGAGAGAGCTGAGAACAGTATCTTTTTGGTTTCTTAATCTGTGTTCTCTGACCAAACTCCTTTGTCAGCAGGAAATATTAATATTTGCATTTTGTGAAACTAAGCATTATAAAAGGAGAGTGGAAAACATAGGAGCGATGCCCTTCTTCACCCCACTTTTTAAATAACTGTGAAATTCAGTTTACCCAATGGCTGAGGTGAACCACTGCCCTTCCTGACCACTTAGCAGTGTTTAAAGCAGCCCGTCCTCATGAGCCGATCAGTCCCATTTTCTGGGTCACTGCTTTGGGAATTTCAGTGCAGGAGCCTTTTCAAGAAGCGTTAGCCTCTCCCAAGTCTGTCTTTGCTCTCAGTGATGTCATCCCATGGCAAAATCTGATTGGCTGCACAGAGGCATGGCATGATCCCTGATTGGCTGGAATTACCTATGTGATCAGTCCCAGAGACTGCAGTTCGAAGGGAGAGCATGGCGTCAAAGTGATAGCAACTGGGGATTCAGGAAAGATTTCTGCCCACTGGAGTGTCACTGCCAAGATGGTGCGGTTGTGGTTGTTGATTTAAGTTCATTTGTCCACTCTTTTCTTTCTAGAAACACAGAATAACCACTAAAGTCCAACTCGTTTATTAATGCGACACAATTTAATACTGCAAAATGCTATTACCATGTTTCGTGGAGTGACAGTAGGATTAAGTTACATGGTAGAAAAGGTAGCATAAACCCCAAAAACTTAAATTAATGGTTGAAAACAATGTATACTAAACTTGATGTGAACTCCGCTTGGTGATTATTAGAATGTAAGGATGAAAGTCTTAGTCCAAAGGTCTCACAAAACATTAGCTGAGGTAGAGATGAGAGGTTGATTGGAGATTAGCAGCCAGATAATGGGGAAAGGAGTTGGGTGGAGCAGGCGGAGGAGAAATGCCTTAGCAAGCAACCACAGCAGGCATTGAAGCAAATGCTGAAGATGGATGCCGAAGGGTCTAGTGCAAGTTTGCCCGGGAGGCTGCAGGGTTGGCCACAGGAACCTTGGTGGCTCCAGCAGCAATTCCAGGCTGCATCTAGAAAATGCCTTGAAGGCCCTTCCCCCTATTTATTCATGCAATTGCTTATCAAAGAAGTGATTGGATGATCACCCTTTTCTATCCATGATGGTGCTTCCCTTGAAGGAGCAGGTTTGTAGTGTGGAGGATGTCCTTGAGAAGTCTGCTCACTGGAGTTTCAAGTGGATTAGAGTGCCTTCTACCAGTTTGGGCGGGTGGCCCAGTTCCTCTTCTGCCCAGGCAGGGTTCCAGCTTGTGCAAAATGCAGTAGCTGGATCAATAACTGGGGCCCAGAAATTTTAAGCATATAACACCGATTCCAACCCACTTGCACCGACTGCCTGTATGCTTCTGAGCCAAATTCAGTGTGCTTGTTTTAACCTGTAGCTTTATACCGCTTTGTACCTCAGTACCTGTTAGGACTTCTCTCCCTTCCTAAACATGCCTGGAACTACTCCCAGCATCCGGGCCTCCCTCCAAAGCCTCCCTCCTGGGGAGGTGTGGATGATGGCATCAAGAGAGAGAGACAACTCTGCTATCCTTTTGGTTCCAGGTTGAAAATGCCCCCTCTCCTGACGCCTGTCCTGGGATAGAGGTGTGAGGGGCTTTAGGTCAGCTTCCAGCAGGTCTAACAGCGCTGGCATTGTTTTAGTGGCTCAAATGATTATAAATTGTGTTTTAAAGTGGAGCTTGAAATTTCAACTGGTTTTTATTGTGCTGTATTTTGGATTTCACCACATTGCATATACAGTTGCTAACTGCCCAGAGAGCTTTGGCTGCTGGGTGGCATAGAAATGGCATAAACCATCACCATTACCAGCAGCTCTTATCCTTGTTCACTGCCAGGTGTGCTCTGTCTGTCTGGGCTTTCATGTTCCCTTTTGCCAACATGTTCATGCCAAGCTTGCCAGCCACAGGCTCATACTATCATCGTGTGGTATTTTCGCTTTCCCTCGGGCCTGTGTATGCTGTAATTTTATGTCCTCGTTTATACTTGCAAATAACTTTTACATTTATGCTGCTTAAGCACCTGAAAGCAACTGCTAAAAAGTGAGTTTGGTTAATGGTGTTGCTGAGTTGTACTTACCTTGATTTCTTGGAGGAAAAGCGCATTCTGCCTTAAGGAAGCCACCAGTGAGTTAAAAATTCATGACTTCAAAATGTTAATGCCAGCAGGTTAACACATCAGGAAGGCGTAGATTTGTTTGATGTCTAACCCAGGATTATGAATAAGCGAGCCAAAACATGGCAGGGATTTCCAGGTGGAATGCAAATGAATTAAATGCATAAAACAGAAATGGTTGGGTTGCATGGCTCTTGGTTTTATGCTTTGCTTGTTCGTAAGTCTTGAAGGCAGGAGAGAGAGAGAGAGAGAGAGAGATTGATTTTAATAAATATTTATAGTAGATACTAGGAACCATAATTAAGGCAAACAGTATCAAGTGCTGATTTTCTTGAGAAAACAGGTATGGCTTGTTACATTCCTTCAGTGGTATGTTTTTCAGTACAGTATGTGAACACAGTTTGCACTGCCTTTGTAAAGTTGTTTCATTGTTGCGAATTTATGAATACCTTCCTGTTGTGATCAAGTGAGTAATAAGCAGAACTGTCCACACGCTTAGAGAAGTGAAAAAAGTCATTGAGTTTTTCTTTGGTGCAGTTAACTTATTCAAATGGTACATTTGTAGGTCGAATCTGTTTGCAAGGAGCAAGCACAATAGGGCATCACAGGTTTGGGGTATTTTTAAACAAGCAAAAGGCATATTAGAACATTACCAAAGAAGGGATGCTGAGTTGTGTTGATGTAAGTTCTTCCCTTCTGTGTTGTGATTCCCTTTTGTTTGTGACATCTTCAGAGAAAGCAGTCCTAAGGAAATAATAAGATTTGAGGGGCACTGGCATTGTTACATTTCCTTTGTATCCCACTTGTATTCCTCTTGCAAGGGACCCAAGGTAGCTTTACATGGTCCTCTTCCTTTCCATTTTAATCTCACAACAAGGTAGGTTAGGGCTGAGAGAGTGATTGGGCTTGGTCCCGAGTCACCCGGTGAACTGAATGGGGACCAGAGCCCGGACCTCACAAGTTCCTGTAATGAACCACTAGACCACACTTTAGACGTTCAACAATACAACTGAATAATTTGCTTCCCTTCGCTTCTCTTCTCTCTCCTACAAGAATCTTCTACAAGAAGAGCTGGAACAAACGTGTGGCTGTAAAACAAGCATGTGCCACCCTAGCAGCTCTTGTCGCGTTATTGAGTGTATTCATATCATGTGGTTTTGAAGCTCTGGTTTTGTGAATTGTGCAGGCAGCGTTGATGTTAGGGTGATATAGAAAAGCAATAAAGAAACACAGAGCAGCGTTTTTAGTTGACCCTGCCTCAATTCTAGATGCGGAGAAAGATAACCAAAGAGTTAATGTCTCGTGATTGAAAGAGCTCTATTTAGTATTGGAGGTTAAGCAGATGGGGACCCCCCCCTCCCCCCGGCTGCTGCCCTAAAAGTCGGTAATAGACACAAGACAGTCCTGGTTTCCTCGTTGCTGTTGCTAAATCTATCAGTGGGAAGACAGTGTGGGCCTCTGCTGCCCCCTTTGAGTCTTAAATTCTTGCTTTTCTTGTTTTAAAAAATATGATCTATGCACTTTACAGTGACCTTCATAGTCTTGGGAACGTGAAAGTGCCTACACAGAAGAAGGCCCCAGCTGTGGATCTCTGTAAGGAACTCATGCATTTAGCTACCAGGACAAAAATACAGAAATCAGTATTAACTTCTTGCAAAGGAACCAGCTTGAAATGTGGTCAGGTCTTGCTGGTTGAGAGTGAGACGCATTGTGAGTTATGCATGCATCTGACCTGTCAACCCATTCGCTTTCCTGTTGATGCTTTAGCCAGACCTTTCCCCTCACCCCAGATGCCCTCATCTTTCCTTACACCTGTTTTAAATTCGACAAACGGAAGGGGCCACCTTTTCTCTTGTGAAATCCTGAACTCTGTATTTTCCTTACTTCACGAGATCTGGGTTAATGGAAAATGACATACTGGATTTTCCTGATTAAGAAAAGTCAGATTACAAATGAGATGCGAACCTCTTTGAATCTGGTGTTATAGTGTCAAAAGGTAAACAGTTATGAAAGAGAGCATTGAAGTAGGCCTTGTGAGTTCGAGGTTAATCATAGATGTCCAGCATGAGTTGGGGTGAGTTTTAAATCTTTTGATGCATATTTCGAAGTGGATGATGTTCTAAGGTGAAGTTAAATTGGAGCATATAGCAACACATGTACCACTATTAGGAAAAAATGATCCAAAATGTGATTTGAAAATCAGTTTTCCTGCTTCATTCCTTGCTCCCTCTGTCTCCTTGTTTCAAGGCAGGTCTACTTTTGTGTCCTTGCAGGCGGAACCTTACAAAATTGTCCCTGATCTTCAGCCATATGTTAGCAGAACTGAAAGGTATTTTTCCAAGTGGACTCTTCCAAGGAGACACATTCCGGATCACAAAGGCAGATGCAGCAGAATTCTGGAGAAAAGCTTTTGGAGAAAAGTAAGCACGCTTTCCAAAACATGCTCCTTTCTTCTAGGGTTCCAGCATATACTCAGGTGTTTCCTGCCTTCCTCTCGATTCTGTAGATCGCTGTACTTGCGATCTTTTTGTATCCACTTTATTCAAACAAGGAATTAATCTGTGTCTCTGCTTCAGTGAGCTAGACTGTTACAACTATCCGTGCTTGCCCCTGAAATTTCGCTGTGTTGGAGGCCAGATTCATAGCTTCTTTTCTAACGGAGCTTCCACTGATGAAACGCACGCACAGGTACTTGGCAAAGGCCAGTTGCGAAGCTGTTTACTTGCAGCCCTGCCTTATAAATGGTTGCCTTTCTTTACCCGCAGCAATTGACTTAGCACAAGCCTAATATCCAGAAGCAGCTAGTTAAGCACAAGATACCTTGTTTAGACAAAGACTGTGACACCTCCTTTTATCTTGCTGATCCACTGATACAAGGTCGGGTGTTTCGGCAGCCAGCTTAATTTGTTACAAGAACAGATTCAAAATTGGAACTGAAGGTGTTTGGTTGCACTTCAGTGTGAATCATTTCTCTTAAGCCATTCTTGCCTATGTGCACTTACGTTCTTTCCTTCCTCTGTGGCTGTGAAATGCGACGCATATATTGAATGCTAATGACACTGTGGTAGAAGATAGTTTTTCTCAGGACTGCTTTTCCTCCCCTGCTAGGACTATTGTTCCATGGAAGACCTTCCGTCAGTCCCTACATGAAGTGCATCCCATCAGTTCAGGCCTGGAGGCGATGGCGTTGAAATCAACTATTGACTTGACGTGCAATGATTACATTTCAGTGTTTGAATTTGACATCTTTACCAGGCTTTTTCAGGTAAGGATGAAAAGGGGACACTCATTTCACACTGTTACAGCTTCACTACTGACCTCCTTATTTTCCCAAGTGCTTTAGCTTCTCATGCCTTAAATCTGTTTCTGTATTTTAATTATTTGTGTTGCTGCTAGGTTTCATCTTGGTTTTTATTTTTACATTACATTGTGCTTTTTTGATATTTTAAACTTATATTGTCTCTTATGGTTTCAATTATCGTGAACCATTTAGAATGTTTCAACTACTGGGTGATAAAGAAACCGAATAAACAAACATGTAACTCATTCTATAGTAAAGCTAGGTCAGTATCATCAGCTTTCATTGAAGTGTTTTGTGCTTGCTCAGCCCATAAATGTTTCTCCTCTGTCTCTCCAGACTGGTGACACTACTCTGGTGTCCTTCCACTGCCACTTTAGCTCCAAGAACAATACGATTTAAGTGCTGATATGCGAACAATTGCTTCTTGGATCAGCTTTGCCAGAGAGGTGCCATAAACTAGTGGACCTTACTCTGTCCCCAGAGGTTTGCGATTCCCTGAGAGTCTTAACCGAGTCACAAACTTGTTTTGAGAAGGTCAAAACTCCCGGTTTCTGACCGGAAAATGAGAACCCTTTGTGCAGGACTGCTAATGTCAAAATGGGAGCATGATTGTACTGCTTATGTTGCCTAGCAGAATGCTGTGAAATTGTGTGCTGCATTTGTAACTCCTGCGCAGACTTATTTGGAAGTAAACACCACTGAACTTGGACTTCCTTCGTAGTAACCCTGCATGGGAAGTTCAGAGGATTTAGCCTTATGTAAAATACGTTATTCTTGCCTCGGGGGAGGGGTCCTGCTAAGAAGGCAACTCTTCCTGCTAGAGAGTATCGCTGACATTTTGATGCGCTTTTTTCTTCAGCCTTGGTCATCTTTGTTGAGGAACTGGAATAGCCTTGCAGTCACCCACCCCGGTTACATGGCATTCCTGACCTATGATGAGGTGAAAGCACGGCTTCAGAAGTTCATTCACAAACCTGGCAGGTGGGTACCTCGAGGCAGCATCTGCTTCTGGCTCTTCCGAGATGTGTGGGAAAAAGTTCGATGTAACTCAGAACCGTTGGGAATCCATTTGGCATCAGCCGCCTGAGATGTCCACTTGAGGGAGGCACATGGGGGCGTATGAGCCCACCTGAGCCCAGTATTGATGGTGCCAACTAGAAGCAGGTTTTTAGCTTCATGCAAGATGCCTTCCTAGTCCCACTGTGGATGGTGCTACCTGTGGAGGGCTGAACCCTCCACAGGTAGGACAGCCCTCCAAGCAAGCATGCTACCACTGGGCTGTGGGGTTTTGCCAGGAGCCTTGAACCCACTTGTACTCATGAATGTCAGGTGGCTGGGCAGCAGAAAACTTGCTTAGAAAGCGCTGAAGTGGGGTACCTACAGCATTTTGCTGTGTAGCCCCAAAACTGCATTTTGATTAATGTTTGGCTCAGCTTTGTTGCTTTCATAACAGCCGGAGGCTAAAATCTGGCTTTGCCGAGCCTGCGTTTACAGAATGCATACCTTCCAAAAATACGAATGTTCACTCTTTTAGTCCACATGGGGAAAGGTTTGGGTGGGCGCTTTCAGGATATGCACACCAAAATGTGCACTTCCCTGTTTTTGAAGAAGGGGAAGTTAATTGCACTTGAAAACGGGAATGTGGTGACCCCAGCCTTAAGCTGGAGCTCCCTGGCTCTTGCAGAGCTCAAATGTCAATTATTTTTGCCTCATTAGTAGCTTGTTGCTAGTTGTGGGAGCTTGTTAAGGTAGCTTGCTTTTTACTCCATTTACATTTGGTCAGCAAACCTTACCTCTGCTTTTCATACTGCAAAGTGGGTTTGTGTGAAAAGTGTTATTCTAGACAATGTCCCCCCCAGTCCCCGCTCAAACCCCCCCCCTTCAAAAGTGATGTTCCCTCCAGTCCTAGAACCTCTTTCTAGGAATGGTGCTTTCCATCACCAAAGAGCTGGAGTCTTGAAAGCACCTTTACAATCTTAAGTCAACCTGCATCATCGGAGGGGTGAAGAGAATCCCTGGAAGGGGTGGATACGGCTCAATGTAATGTTGAGACAAGTTGTCAGCCTTTCAGATCCTTTCTGCCTGGGTGAAAGTTCTCATTTAGATCTGCAGATGAAGCTGGTGGTAGAAAACATAAGAGGGAAAAGGGAGATTTGCAGCAATTCAGTCTTTTTTTTAAAAAAAATCTCTTTTACCTGTAGGTAATTTGGCTAGCAGTCTTGTCAGAGAAATCTGTGTGTTACTTTTGCTTTCAGTTATATTTTCCGTTTGAGCTGCACGCGACTCGGCCAGTGGGCCATTGGCTATGTCACAGCGGACGGGAACATTCTCCAGACGATCCCCCACAACAAGCCCCTCTTTCAAGCCCTGATCGATGGCTTTAGGGAAGGCTTGTAAGTAGCCTCTCAGCGCAGCGTGTCGTGACTCTGGCTCGCTTTCGTGAGGGAGTCTGTAGGGTGAGGCCCTTCAGGTGCAGGTTTGAGGTCATGCTTCCTGATGCTTCTGTCCCTGGAAGGCAGAAGAGACTAGACCCATGGACTCTGCTGCATCCCCGGGGGCGTTGTAGTTCTTCTGAACTCTCAAGGTATGACATCCCTGGCCGGGTCTTCATAGGTATTCGTCATCCCGTGGGCCATGTAACTTAAGCATACACTGAGCCGTCGTATTCAATTATGAGATGGAGTCCCAATGTGAGACCTGCCTTGCTTTTAGGCTCAGTGGGTCCTCTCGGCTTTCAGGCTCCATGGCCTGCCAGACCACAGAGAAGGACACTGTGCTGCACGAATGGGTACACAGTACCCTGCAGTTCGGTTCAGGTGTTGCAGCAAGATCCTGAAGCCAAGAGGCAGCCGTTCTTCAGTATATTCCTGTTAGCAGCCAGGGAAACCACCGAGCAAGCGTTACTTCAGGCCTTCTGGGTCAGGCAGGTGCTGGGCTTTGAGAGAGCTGGTTTTTGCAGTCAAACGTTGCCCCCTCCCAGCAGCCAGGCCTTTCTCAGCTGAGGCACTGTGCCGGGTGGTTCTCCCATGCATTTGCCTGTCGTGCCTGAAGCCCCGACAGAGGCAGCCCCTCACGAGGAGGTCTTGTGCTTGGGACCCTGTACCCAAAAGCCAGCCCCACAACCTGGCTTGCGGGTGGCTGAGCAGATAGCTGCACCTCCCCATGATTCCCTGCCCATTGAGCAGACACCGGGGCCCACATCAAAGCAAGAGAGCCCCGAGGGAAGAGACACCACAGAACTCAAGTCAGAGCAGGCTGTCCCTCCTCCCACTGACGCTGAACTTTCTGAACATGACACAGGAGACGCAGGGGACGTAATAGACTTTTCTCTAGCAACCATTGGCAGAATTCTAAGAAGATAGGAGCAAAGGCAGGCCCTGTTACGCCAGAGGGAAGAAAGGCGTGACCAGGTGGGCTGGGGAGAGACACCACTAGAGGATTAACATCTGCATTCCAAAGACCTCAGCAGAAGAGCTTATCTATTGAGTTGTAAATCTTGTAGACAAGTAGCAATAAAGGACTCTAGTTTTATTGCTAGTGAAGTGTGGGTTGTTTACATGTTGAGCAGCACCTCGGCATTGCCTCTGCTGCAGCTGGTAGAGGTTTCCTTTTCTTCTGAGCAATCTTCTGTTCTGCTCTGTAGTTATTTATATCCTGATGGAAGGAATCAGAACCCTGACCTGACCGGATTGTGTGAACCCACCCCGCAGGATCACATTAAAGTCACACAGGTGAGCAGGAACTGCTTGCACGTCCTCTCTTTTCTGCCTGCCTCTGGGCCTGCAGCATCACCGAGACCCCCTGAAGCCCTGTTTTGGTCTTGTAAATTCAGTCTGGGTAATGCAGAGCTGGGGTTTGGGGAGGAAGGGTGTAGCGATCCCGCTTCCACCTGGGCTAATCGAGAACAGGCTTCAGAGCAGAGAAGCTGCAGTGGTTTCTTCTAACGGTGGCGTTTCTTCCCTCCCTGAGGATTACTATTTGGAACCTTTGTTCTGAGGGTGTTTCTTGGCTAATGACCGTGCTGATTTCATTATGGTGCCCTCAGGACTTCCTTCTCCTTAGAGGGGGAATTTAGGTGGTCCTCGATGGATTCTTTTGCTTTTACACAAGCCTTAAAAAATGTGAGTTGCCGGCATTAAAGCTGATCTTTTAAAAACTACCCAGGGGGCAGTCTTGGCTGTAGTAAAGGATGAAAATACTCTCTCCTTATATTTTCAGGATCCGCTGCCTGGCAGATATTTTAAGAGGAGGCATAAACAGACCCCGTGACTTGTTCTTCTTTCCTTTCACTCTTAGGAACAGTACGAGCTGTACTGCGAGATGGGCTCCACCTTCCAGCTCTGCAAAATCTGTGCAGAAAACGATAAGGATGTGAAGATAGAGCCCTGCGGCCACCTCATGTGTACCTCCTGCCTCACTTCATGGCAGGTATGGCCTTTGCTTCCCTGCAGAGCGGGACGGCGTGGCACCCCGGCCCTCCTGCGCCGGTGCTGTCGAGCCCGCACTCATTAAGGTTGCTCGCTTGTGCTTGCAGTGCCTCAGTGTGGCAGCTGGCGCATTCACAGGCATTTGGGGCACCCCTGCTGCACCTCATCTGCCATCCAAGCAAGGAGTTGTCCCCAAGCAGTTAGATTTTGCAGCCTGCCGCGAGAGAGCTGGGAACTGCCG
The DNA here is from genome assembly GCA_023646645.1 of Varanus salvator macromaculatus. Classification (NCBI taxonomy): domain Eukaryota; kingdom Metazoa; phylum Chordata; class Lepidosauria; order Squamata; family Varanidae; genus Varanus; species Varanus salvator. The sequence goes on from JAIXND010000621.1 coordinate 3,191,627, forward strand.
TCAGCTGACCTGTGCAGTCATGCTGGGGAGGTGTTGAGCCTTCCAGTACAGGCCATGGAAAGGGAACAAACCGTAGCTGTTGCCTCCTTGTAAAGTTGGGATTGGTTACCTGGCAGAGATGAAAGGGAAAAACGTTATCGACCATCACGGCGGGTGCTTCTTCGCTTGTCCTCTTTCTCCTCCTCTTTGTGTGGTTGTGCTTTCTTTCTATTAATGCGTCAAGCCATATTCTAAGGAGCATGTTGTAATTGTGTGGTGATGGGCCCCTCCCCTCCCCTCCCCTCCCCTCCACTGGGTACCTCGGCATTCTTCTAACTAGTCTCCCTCCCTGCATTTTCCTGCAGGAATCAGAAGGGCAGGGTTGTCCGTTCTGCCGATGCGAAATCAAAGGCACAGAGCCCATCGTGGTGGACCCCTTCGATCCCAGAGGTGGGGGAGGGCTGCTGCGGCAGGGCGCCGAGGGAGCCCCCTCTCCCAACTATGACGACGATGACGATGAGAGAGCAGACGAGTCGCTCTTCATGATGAAAGAGCTGGTGGGCGCGAAGGTAATCTCCCCTGTGCATCACACCTGCACGCCCTCCTCTGCGGGCTCGATGGGCCCAGGGTTCCCCACCCAGGCACCGACCCGCCCCGGGGATGCTGCGCCTCAGCAGGGTTGTTGCTTCGTAAGCCCTCGGCCATGCACTGAGCATGCTTGGTGTTCCCCTGGCAATGGGGCTGGGTGACTGGTAGGCAGGAATTTCTGGAGGGTGGCAAGTCACCCACCCGTGCCTTGCACTTTCTGGCTGCATCCAGGTGTCGACACCAGCGTTACTGGATCGAATTAGCACCGTAAAGCACATTCGCACGTGTATAACAATATAAACAAACTTGTCCTTCGTGTTCTTTGTGGTCTGAAAAGTCATCTGTAAAAAATGAACAGGCGTTTGTTGGCCTCCACTAAATACTGCCGTGTGGGTTGAGTTAGGACCTGGCCCTCATTAAAGCACCTCTGTCACTGAAGGTGCCCATTAGCACTGAAGAGTGGCGTTTGGGCCCTCTTGCTGTCTGCTTTGTTGGGAGAAGATCGGTGCTTTCTATGATGATCTTGTCTTGTGCCGACCACCTGTGAGTTTTCTGCCTGACTGCTGTGTCCTTGGCAGGCTCAAGGCACTCAAAATGGCAGGGCCTGCCCCCCAGTGGCTTTTAAAAATGGTTCGTGCAGGACCAGTGCCAGCGAATCTGCACACCAGGCCGCTTGGTCTTGGAGCGTGTCCTTCAGGGACAAACTGCCAGGCCTGTTGGAAGCTTGAAGGCCTTTATGTGCACTTACTTGGCAGGGGTAGATTATTAAGCATTGCTAATGAAAGGCGGTGGGAAGGGGCTTATATTGGGTTAAAGGGTTTTAAGAGGGGTTTCGTTTCACCTCCATGCAGGTAGAGCGCCCTCCTTCCCCATTTTCGATGGCTCCGCAGGCGTCGCTACCCCCAGTGCCCCCGCGACTAGACCTTCTGCAGCAGCGAGTGTCCAACCCACCTGGGGCCCAAGCCCCAGGGCCTCCCCCCAGGGAACAAACCGGGGCCCCCCCCCCACCCCCCCCCCCCCCCCCGCACAGCAATGAAAATGGGAAAAACTGCCGTTGTCCAAGGAGATTCCGGTTTGCCTGGGAATCCTCTGTCCTCCGCTCTTTTGCTGATGAACACTTTCTTCATTTATACACAGAGGTGTTTGTACAGGGACATGATACCACACCTGAGCCTGGACTAAACATCCGGGCATTATCTGGCTGAGGGTGGCTTGTCGGCCAGGTCGCCGCTTACAAGGGGAGTCACCTCGCTCAGTCGCGTTTGACTGCCCTGCACCGGGCCTCGGATGCTCTCTTTCTGAGCTTTCCCTGTCTCGAATAGAAACGCAGCCCCGGCATCAAGTTTTGTCGGGCCAGGGCTCTGATCATGGGGCCAGACGCGGCTTCGGAGGTGTGCCATTGTCTTGTCTTACAGGCTACTCCTAGTTCCCTTCACAAAGACAAGCCTTTGCCAATCCCGCCAACACATCGAGACCTTCCGCCGCCGCCACCTCCTGACAGGCCGCCTTCCATCGTGACCGAGCATCGACCGCAGAGACGGCCCCTGCCCTGCACCCCTGGAGATTGTCCCTCCAGGGACAAGCTGCCTTCCATGCCCTGTAACCGTCAGGGGGAGCTCTGGGCGGCACGGCCAATTCCCAAAACGCCAGCTGCAGCTCCTGGTTCTAGCGGCGAACCTTGGCCGGGCCGGGAGCTGACAAATCGGCACTCGCTCCCCTTCTCACTCACTTCCCCGCTGAGCCTGGACACTGCCGTGGTGAGTGTGCCTCACACCAGCACCCTTCCCTCCTTGTACACACACGTACTTGTTTGTAATTCGTTAAGTGATAACAACTCTTTTTATAGATAATGTTGTAAGCCGCCCCGAGGCTATTGCAAGGGGCGGCATATAAATTTTTAAATAAATAAATAAATAAATAAATAAAAAATAATGACCAGTTCCCAGGGTATACAACCCAGAAATTGACATGGCCACGGGGGAGCAAGCGCCCTGCCTGTTCGCACCGCCCCTTTTTAAAACACCCCAGGAATGCCCTGCTCCAAAGCCAGGGCTCTGGTTTCAGGCATCGCCAAGCAGAGGTGGCAGGCAGCTATTCCAGCTCCTCAGTTGTTTATCCCCGGAACTGGTAATTAGGGCAACGCTTCTGCCTCTGACCTAGTGAGAGCTGGAGGAGACGCAGTTGCCCGAGAGCTGGGTCCCACGCTCTTCTTCCCTCTGTGTGGGGGAGGGAATGTATCCCACCCCCCATAGGCAATATAATGTGTGGCGGTGCTGGCCGCAGATGCCAATACATGTGATCTGGCCCGCTCAGAACTGGCGCATACTCATGTCCCACATGGTGCTGCTGCCGTGCATGTTTGCCCTCTGCACAGACGTGGAGAGGGCCGTGAATTGATTGGTCTGTCGGATTTCACATCAAACGGCTTGATCTATGGGATGAAGCTCCTGTAAATCAGGGGCATTAGAATTCTTGGCGGGGAGGCTGGTTAGAAAGGGGAATTCGCACTGCCTTCTCCTGGACACCCACGTCCGCCCTTTCTGACAGCTGCCGCCGGAGGCCATACACAACACCCCTGTGGGCTGGTATTGCTACTGACGGCATTTGAACCCTGAGCCGGCAGTTCTGAGCAGGATCCGCTGCGTATCGGCTCAGTCGTATGTTCCGCCAAGCACATTTCCCAGCGGATGCTCTTTGGAGAGCGCAGAGCCAACGTTCTTGATGCCAGTCAGTTCTTCTTGCTGACATTCGGTTTCTTGACCTGGGCAAGCAGTAATGCTTCGAAACCCCTTCTTACAAGATGATGATCAATATGGACCTCGTGAGGGTGTTTTTTCTCTTTCTCAAACTGTTTGCCAGCGGTGGCGTTTGTCATGCTTCCTTGCAGAACCAGCCCGGTGGAGTCCCGGCTGTCTCGGACAGTGAGCATTCTAAGATAAAGCCTTCCTCTTCTGCCAACGCCATCTACTCCCTTGCTGTAAGGTATGTGCTTCGTGGTCGGCGGGTTGCCGGCGGACGTTGTCAGAATGGCAGCTGGCGTAGGCTGGACTCGCACCATTATTTCGCAGTGGCTGCGTTTCTCTGGGTCGTCTCCTCTTTGCTTGCCAGCTTGAGCATGCATTTCCTTTGCATCGGACGGTGACTCTCGCTGAGATGCTAAAATGCACGGATCGCAATGGATTATTTAGGTCGGCCTGCTTCTGTTGGGCGGGATCGCTGCATTCACGTCTTTTGATGGGGAAAATCTGCTTGGAGTGATTTTACTTCAGAAAACCCATTAAAAGTGCTGGGAGCCCCCAGAAGCACCACCTTACAAGCTGTCTGAATGCGGTGTTGGGGGTCGGTGGGGAGGCATCAAGGGCTCCTGAAAAGGAGATCTCATCGAAGATTAAAGTGCATCGCACCCGCTGCTTCCGGGTGAAGGTGGCCACCTGCTCCAGATGCAAAGGTGGGCCGCACAGAAGATGCACAGCATCCCCCCGATCTGATGCCCAAATTGAAAGCCTATGTAGCCCCTTGTTTCAAGGCTGGCGGCTTCTGGTAGCTCTTTTGACTTCCCTGGATTTTCCTGCTTGACTGTGAGCCTTTGCTTTCTCCTTTCTGACATGCCAGGCCAACGCTTGTGCCAAAGCTGCTATCTGGAGAACACTCTGAAAACGATGAAGACACGGAGTACATGTCTCCGTCTTCCCTGCCCCTCGTGCCGCCTGGCCCCGTCGGACAAAAGCCCGAGGCCAAGTTGCCCTTGGAAATGAGCCAGAGTTCACGGTGAGGCGACCCACCAGTTCAGGGCAGGGGGATTATTCTGGCAAGATGGTCTCTGCTCTCTCATGGTGCTTCTGAGGGGGGTATGTTTCTGCGGTCGAGGGGGAGCACGCTCGCTCACACCCAGCCTCGGCAACCCGTGGATTGTCCTGACATGTGAACTGGGTCTTTCGCCTGGGAAGTCCTTTACTTGCTCCCGCTGTGAGAGCCAGCCCAGTTCCAGCCTAGAGCGCTCCTTCCTTTCTCTTTGCGCAGAGTGTTGGAGTGTGACCAAGACCTGGATGGGTGCACCTATGAAGCAATGTTCAACATCCACACGCAAGCAGCGCCTGCCGCTTCTGAGGGTGCCAGCATTCCTGGTAAGTTTCCTGCGGAGAGGAATGGCCATGGACACACTGCGGTGAATCTTCCTGCCAAGCCTTTCCTTTGACTGATGGAATTCCTGCTCCAGGTGGAAGGAAGAAACCGTGGTGTCAGTCAAGGAGAAATCGGGAGGGTGGGGATTCCCAGCTGCTTCCAGAGGTGCGAGATTTGGGAAACCTCGGCTGGAAAACCTGCCGCTTGCTGTCCAGGGCACTGCCAATTCCTGTGCCACTTCCTCCAGTTTGGGGCTTTGCCCCTTTGAAACGTCTCCCCTTTGAATGTGTCTGCAGGAAGCAGGGCTGGCGGTAACGGTGTGCTCCTTTTCATTGGTTTTAAGATGGGGGTGATGCAGCTGCGGCCAGCATCACCAACGGGCCCGAGGAGTCGGAGAACGAGGAGGATGGCTACGATGTGCCCAGGCCAGCCATCCACAATGCCATGGCACGCCGCACGCTGTCCGATATCTCCAACGCGACCTCTGCCTTCAGCCGTGCCTCTCTGGACGGGGATGTCCTAGCAGGTGCCTGTTCTTGCCCTCTCACAGTGTGGCACTCGCAAAGCACAAGCCTGGTGGTGGCTGCCTCTTCCCATGGCCGTCTGGAGCCTCCAGTGGCAGAGGCAGTGTGGCTGTGTACGCCAGTGCTGGGGAGCATGGGCGGAAGGGTGTACTTGTGCCCTGCTGGTGGATCTTGTGGATCTCTCATGCTAGCCTAGATGCACCTGGCTCAGTGGTTCTCCTGTAGGAGCCACCCTGTCTTTTTCGTGGCCTGCAAACAGCAGGCAGGGATGGGTAGCATGGGTAACTAGCTCTTCCCTGCATTTTTCTGAAAGGAAATCGGGAATTTTCACCTGGCAGTCCTGCCAGTCAAATTCCTGGTCTGAACAAGCAACTCCATAGCCCTTTGTGCTCGGCTCGCTCGCACACGTTCTTTGTTGCTGTTAAGCCAGGTGAGGAACGGGCAGACAGCGCGGCTTTGAGCTGTTCCTTTCCTGGCGCCTGCCGTGCATGTCTCACAAGTCCTGCAGCGTGCAAGGAGCTTCTGCTAGGCGCGAGTGTGCTGGATGTGGTGTGGCCTCATCTGAAAGGGTACCATCTTGGCCCCTTCGTGTCAGGGGAGATGGACGGTGCATTTCGGTGGCCGAGTAGAATGTCTCTCATGAGCAGTTGCAGCTCTTCCGACCAACGTGTCCTGATTTCGTTTCTGACTATGGAATGCTGTTGCAAAGTTACAGCCCTGATGTCTTCTAAAACAAGGCCCTGCTGGATTCCCATCTGTTTTTTTAGGAAAAGGTTGCCCTTTCCCCCCAAATCACGTGGTTCTTTCTTCTTCCAGCTCTCTCAGATGGCTCCCAGGTTCCCGAGAGGCCACCGAAGCCTCTGCCGCGGAGGATTAACTCTGAACGGAAAGCGGGTGGCTGCCTTCAAGGTGGCGGAGCGGGGCCAGTCTCGGCTGCCCCTCCGCAGCTCTCCAGCGAGATCGAGAGCCTCATGAGCCAGGGCTACTCATATCAGGACATCCAGAAAGCGCTCGTGATCGCCCATAACAATATCGACATGGCCAAAAATATTCTCCGAGAGTTCGTCTCCATCTCCTCCCCTGCCCATGTGGCCACATAGCACACTCCCAGCCCTGCCTGGGACACCCCTGTGCATCAACCTGCCTGGGCAGTCTCCTGCCCAGCTCCTGCCTAGAGGAGATAGCGGGCTCCTTGAGAGACCTTCCTGTGCAGCCAGGCCTGCCTCTGCAGAGAATCGGTCATCAGGGTTTTATGCAACTCCAGGTTTCAGAGTGAGCGGGACGGAATGGAGCGGATGAGCGTGTCCCCGACGGTCTGTGTGACTTCTCGGCATCCCCTTCTTTGCTCCCCCTGCCCCGCACTTTCTACTTTGGGAGAACTGATGTATGGCTTTTGAAAGATGGCTCGGTGGGTTCCATTGCTGGCGAGCAAGGCGGGGAGGGCTGGGGCGTTTGTCTTTTGCTGTGAATTCAAACGGGATGCCGGCGTGTCGAACGGCATCTCCACATCGCTCATGGTGTGCCCTCCCGTGGTTCAGGGTACTAGATTTGGGCTCCTTTGCTGCTGTACGTTCTGGCTCAGGCTTTTGGACTCCTTGCTGCTGGGTGCAGGTTCCTGGCTAAGGGAGAGGTTTGGATCGCGTCCCTTCTGCTCCGACCTCCTCTCCCTTCCTCTCCCAAATCTGTTTGCTCCCCTCTTGTGTGTGCAATCACATCTGGCTCTTTTACGCTGTGGGTCAAGCTGCTTCCTTCGCACGCCGGCATTGCTTGCCACACACTGGATTCTAAGGCACGGCAGATGCTGGACTTCTCGTCTGTGCTGGGGGTGGTCAGATTCTGCTCAGATTTCTGGCTCTGCGTTTCTGTGATCCAGACGGTCGTGGAAGGGAGCAGCTCTGCCTGCACTCCCGACACAGTCGCTGGTCAACATGCTCTGTTGTTCTGGTGTGCAACTTGACACTGTGTGTCCATCGCATCCAAGCCGCTGTCTCACCGGAGAGCTGCCTGCAGATGGGAGCTTAACTCGCACGTTTCTGTGAAGAAGTGTTCATGGAAACCTTCTACCAGCTCAGCAGTAAAAATAGAGCAACGTTCTGCAGGGTTGTTGTGAAATGATGAAGTTGAGGATTTTTGTTTCCCCCTCCTTGTGCATCAGGAAAACACACACACACACACACACACAGATCCTTTGCCAGTCAAAAGAAACGGTGTATGGGGGGACAGAAAGAGGTCAGCGTTGCTTTTGAAAGATGCTGATTTAACAGTGTCCTTGTTTACATTTTAAGTGCGCAGGGTTTGTGGCAGTTGGATGCGAGTCCCAGGAAGAAAGGCATTTGGGCTTTGACTGCCACAATCCTGCCTAACGGGCAGCCAGCGGCTTGTCTTCCGAGGACTCGTCCCCCTTTCCATCCACCTTCCAGGCTTTCACAGCCATCTGCACAATTACAGCATTAAACCACGACATGGAGACTTGTATCACGAACTACGCTGCATGTTCGATCTTCCCTGGAGTTGCCCCTTTTAAGCAGTGCCAGTCCCTCTGCTCTAAAGAATACAAAGACTTTCCACCAGAGGATGGGGCTCACGGGGGAGAGGCTTGGCTTATCCAAGCATACATTTTTCTCTAAATCTTCAGCTTTACCTGTACTCACGCGCTTGGATCCCTGAGAAAGAGCAGCAGCGTGCCAGAGACATTACCTGTCTGCACAGGTACCCTTGTTGACATCCTGTTGGCCTGGCTTTTCAGTGCCAGCAGTGCTGCTGGCACGAGGGACTGCGAAGGCCTGAAGACCATGGGAGATGTTGACTGCAAGGGGGTAGAAGCAGAGGCACGGGCTTGGCCAGCCAGGGCCCTTGCCTGTGTTTTTGCTGCTTAGAGAAGGCGTCTTCCTGAGCCAACCCCTCCAGGTGTCCACGGGTCCAGACAGTGGCCAACTCAGTCTGGTCTTGCTGCTTTCATGAGAAACACTGTGAAGATGTTTAATCTAGCGGGTCTCATCCAGAATGTATTTCACAGTTCCAGGAGGTGCTGGCGGCATTTAGGAACGGGAAGGAAGGCGCGCTGCTCTCTCAGGAGCGACTGCGAGGCAGGCGGCTGTAGCCAGGCAACTCCTCCAACGTCAGGTGGCCCGTGGAGGATGGTGGGTGCCTCTAGTTGATACGTTGCCCCAAGGAGGCCACAAACCCCGTGCCGGCTTGGTGACCAGCCCGCCGAGGATTGCTTCTTTACAAAGCCGGCTTTCCCACTCAGCCGGAAGCGCTGTTGGGATCGCCCTGGGGAATTTGGCAGCCTGCCTTAAAGGCCCGCCAGCTCAAGACGGCCCCCCCCCCCCGCCTCGTACAAGGCGGCAGCGGCAGCTTGCCTCTGCAGACGAGCCATGTGCGAGATGCTTCAGACACCCCGGCGGTGCCGCATTGGGCCTGTGGGGACCATTCCGCCGCGTTGCGTACACAAGGGTGAGCTTTGTAGCATGTGTAGCTGACAGGACCCTTCTGCATGTGTCCTTTTTTATCTACTTGTGTCTTAAATTGAAATGAGGAAATGTTTTTAAGTGGCTCTTCTGTCCTCGAACCACGTGAATGTCTTTGTTTGCAAGCACAGGGGAGGCAGAGCGAGAACGCTTCTGGAAGTGCTCCCTTGCTGCTTTTGAAGTTTGACCTTAATGCATTTTTCTCTGTGTCTCTTAATCTGGAAAGGTTGACTTGTTTTTATGTAAAAGCCAAACGTATAGTGCCTTTTGTTAGGGGAGGTGCTGTATCTCCAAGCTTGAATCGGAAGAAGAGGCAGATTTGAAACTTGACGGGAAAGCCATGAAGTTGCTCCGTATGTCCAGCAGCTTGGAAGGAGACGTGTCGCCCCGTAGCTAGCATGGTGGTATGTAGCAGTGTGGCCCCAGCGAGCTGTCCGGTCCTCGCCCGGTTACTAACAGTGAGTTGTCAGTGTCGCTTTCTACCCTCGGCTTTGACTTGAAGGCACTGCGACTCCGATGCAGGATTTTAACGCAGCCGGGTGGTCACGGAGGCCATCGGCTTTGCCCGCCCCCACAGCACCCTGTCCCAAGCTACCCGTTCAAGCGCAGTGAACAAACGGTGCACAAACATGGCATAAGACGGGAAGCAGAATACAGCTGAACCCCCAGGCCCCTGTGGGATCCATCTAGTGCCAGGTTTCCTGCCATCTCATGGACCTCGGCCTGCGAGTGCCATGGGCTGCAAGTGCCAGGAGTTCTGGTGCAGCGGGCTTTTGCAAGTCCCTTTAATGTCCTTGTTGTGTGGGTGCGCCGCTGCACAAGGAGTTTCCGGGGGATTTTGCCCAGTGCCAGAGAGAGGTCCCCTCTCGTCACAGCTGCTGCCTCCTCAGTACACACAGCTGTAAACTGTATTCCGCAGTTTACAACTGCATTTGGGGAATTAGTGTGTGGTGTTACGAATGCCATCTCCTTGCAGCCACTTTCGGAGCAGGGTGATTTGCCGTGGGGAGCTATTTTAGCCCCCCCGATGAAGAACTGCTGTTCTTGTGACTAAAATGGCAAAGACCCCAGGGGTGGGGGATATGAAGACTGAAATGCTAAACCTATAAGTTACCTTTGGGTGGGAACGAGGGGTTAATGAGTAGCTTTATTTCTCCTGAACGTTGAGAAACAATTTAATATCAGTGTTGAAAATTTCACTGACTATTTTAAAGGTTATAATAATGTCATTAATATAAAATATATTAGCAGTATTTAATCCTTCAAGACCTGTAAAGAGTAAGAACAGAAGGTAAATATTCTTACAGAATAGCCGAGCTTTAAGGTTCATTTGGTCTAAAGTCCTCATTTTGTTCTGCAAAAGCATTGTTAATGTTTTAGAGATTATACTAATGTTATTTATTTTTTACTTTTTGTTCTTGTAAGCTGCCCACTCAAGAGCTTGTGGGGACAGGGTGGGAGGGTTTGGGGTATTTCATGTGTGTCAGCAAAAGGAAAAACAAAAACAAAGTTTTATTTTTAAATAAATTTCTTTGTTGTAGCACATTGCTTGTGTTGTGTCCGTTGCAGCTCCTGCAAAGCTGGGCTTCCTTCTCCTGGGGTGGGCAGAGCTGGCAGCCCAGATCTGTGGTGGCACGAAGCTGACCCTTCCTCCGTCGGCTCTTTGGCACGCATCCCTCGCAAGTCGCACCGCTGCCTCTTGAGGGTTTCCTTGTTTACTGAGCATTTGTTTAAGGTCGGTTGTACGAGAGGCGCAGCAGTCTGGGGGACGCTTTGTTACGACAGCCCCGACACCTCCCTGTGGCCCTGCAAAAGCCCCCACTGGTCCTAGCCAGTATAACAAAGCGGCGAGCGATGGGCATTGCATTCCCTTCTCAGACCTGTGCTAACACAGCCGGATGCTTGTGGGCATAACGGAGTATCGCAGGCACCCTTCCTTCTGGATTGGGAGCGAATTGCTTCTGGGCCTTGTGACTAAGACCAGTGTGGCGTCTGTTCTTTCCAGTGTGATGAAATTAATCCTGATCATCATGTGGCCTGTCGTCAGCACAGCGACGCTTCAGCCTCCTGTGTCAATGGACTGCTTGACAAGGAGCAGCTGGTAGCATTCGTCACCATGCTGTTGTTGTCCGCAGGCTTTGTTGATGATCTCATGTGCCAAATACCCCATTAACTCCAGTTTCCTCTGCGTATTTAAAAGGGAGGCATTCCTCTTCCTGGTACTGTTTGTGGTTGCAGCTTGCCACCTCCGTGGAATGCCGTGCTATCAATCACAGCCTGTTCTTCAGTAGAAGAATGAAGGAAATGCCGGGCCAAGTCCTCACGTGTGTGTGTGTGTGTGTGTGTGTGTGTGTGGATGCAGGAGCGTTGCGGCACTGCTTCCCCGTTGGAGATCGCAAGCTGTGTCTAACATACCAGTTTCTACCCATTCATCAAAAGTTGCAAGATCACTCATGCTGTTCTTGGAAGGCAGCTTTGTAATCTCTCGGATCTGTACTCTGTCTAACCTTGCCTTTCAGCAAGTCTCACAAAGATGTCACAGCCTGCCTTCAGCTCCAGTGGCTTACCCCGAGCAAGCACAGAAATGCATAATTCTTAGCATTATCTTTTGCTTCAGCCTCTTCCAAGGATATCAGGACCTGGAGCAATTGTTTGTAACAACTGAAATGACTCCTTCTGTGCCCCCTGCCCAGTGGTGTTTACCAGAGGACTGTTCTTGTCATCACCCGTTACAGCTTTTGTCGAACTGTTCAACAGAGCTGCAAATTTTCACGCAAACACATTCCCAGAGTTCTGAAGCTCATTGCCTCTGGCCTCATCCTACTGCTGCTGCTTTAACAAAGCTGAACATCTCAGTCAACAATCTTTAGGCACTTTTATTCTGGTATGCTCCACTTGATCTGGCACATGAAGTCTTAATCTGTGTTTATCATGTCTAATGCTTCATACACATGAAATACACAGAATCCACAGAAACTTTTCAGGATAAGCCTTGAAGGTGCCATGAAACACTATTTGCTCCACTTCCACAAGCTGATACAGCTTCTCTAGCAGGTGTGCCTTCGTGAGGTCCAACCAATGACCGAGTCGACACCAGCAAGGATTGCTCTCACAGAGGGATCCATGATCCAGAGAGACTTACTTTCCCTTCACAGATGTGCAGCCTGGTGACAAAATTACCCCCCCCCCCGGGGGCATGGTGCCACATCTGAAGCTGGCGAGTGTGGATGGCTGGTTTACAGACCACCCCAAAACCCTCGATCAAGCCATGGACTTTGTCCACCCTTGCTGTGAGCATGAACATCACAACACACTGTGAGCGAAAGTCCATAACTAGATAGCGTGCAGAGAGGGAAAGTACTTTCTGCGATGCTGCAAATATACTCGCTGTCAGATACAGGAGGTGGGGCAGCACCAGGCGTTCATATGGGCAAAAGCGCCCGCACGTTCGAGAGCAGGTGGACCTGCCATTGCGACTTTTATCGCCCCGTCACCACCAGTCTTCCATGTATAGCAGCTGGAACTCGGGAAAAGTTTCCAGAATCTGACCTGATGGTCTTTTTCTCAGTTACAGGACCTGGACTCCAGTTTACCAAGGTGCCTGATCTGCCACTTAAGAGTATCATCTTTTTTCCAGTACATGTGGCTTGTGCGGAATCAACAGTAGGCGAGGCAAGAGCCTCAGTCAAATGCATCCATGCACAGTAGAGTCAGAAGTCCTCCAGAGGATTTCTGTTCTCTGGACTTCTTGCCCGCGATAAGCCATGTTGCATTTCTGTAGCAATTCCTTCCATTCCCCCGGTTTCCATTCCACCATCTCAGGTAATGCGCCTGCAGACAGGTAGCACGTGGTGCTGTTCAGCTACACAAAGAACAAGATGTCTCGGGCCCCTTTCGACTCGTTGGCAGCAGCTTCAGGTGTGACGTGCACTTGTATCTAAGGCAGTAAGTTTTCCAGCCAAACCCTGTAATGCACCATTAATGTCTCTTGCCTGTAGCAAAGCTTGGCATTTCTCATTCCGAAATATTGCCATGTCCAGCTGGACTATGCTAGCATTCTTGTCCCTGTCCCTTTTGCTCTCGGCTTCACCCACCAAAGCATTCAGGCCAGAGAATACCTCCGAAATGTAATTTAAGCCTTGGACTGAAAAAGTTTTGCATCCCAAGGTAGACCAGGCCATCTGTCAATACTCTGGGGATGTAAAGAACAGCTTTTCATCATTGCCTTGCTTGGTGGCATGAAAAAATTACACATTATTTTCTTGGCTCTTCGTGTATTCTATATTACTCAAATATGCACTGATGGCTAAATAAAATTACACATCAGTAAATTCTTCGATTCAGTACAGGTTTCTAGACAGAAGTTGTTAGATGCCAGCATTGAGGTATATTTATTTTTCAAAAGAGGGTAAAAACACCAGTTTACTCCCATTTTTTTTTAACTTAGCCTCGTAAGGCAGTTCTATGCAAGTTCAGACCAAAAAAAGGACGACAACTCTAAACTTCCAAAGGACAGCACCCTTAGCAGCTGTTTTTAGCCATCTAAAATGGAACCCAAGTTATGCAATGCAGATTTAAGGTTACCGCTTTGCCAAACAATGTGTCATTTGGAAATGACACAGCTCAAGTTGCAACCACTTTGGAAAACTGCCAAAAGCACCTCTGGGGTGGATTCCCACAGAAAAATATAATGTTGAAGAAAAAAAGCCTAACGGATCACATTTCTTGTGAAAAACCAATTGCTCCCGTACTTCATAATTGCCAAGTAAAGAGTCAATTCCTGAATACTTTTTTAGCTTTTAATTTTTCATATATATATAATATATAAAAACCCTGCAACTCAGACACTCTTAAATTTACACACACATCAACAAAAATATATATAACAAAAGCTTTGTCTTGATAATTTTCTAGCTTACAAGTAAAGCACAAACAGTCCCTTCTCTCCTGTTTTTGGTTAACGAGTTTGTACTTTTAACCAGTAAAACGAGCCCATGTTCCTAAAGCAAAATCTTAACCCTTTTGCTCACTCTCTGTGTTAAAGGCCATTCTCTGCTTTGAAAAGGGGAAACCAAACCCCGGAGGAAGAAAAATGCTTTGTGTAAGCAGGTGCTTGCAACGCAATTTGGAGTAATGGCCCTTTATGAATGGGGTGGAGGAGGATGAAAAGCATCTTTAAGCACTGGGCCACGGCATGGAGAAGGCCCTGGACTTGAGGCTGGGAGACCCATTGGCAACTCCCCTTTGCAGGCTATCTGGCGCCCGGCCATCCCTTTTCCCCTGATGCTGCTGTTCCAGCATTCGCCGCCTTCCAGCTACTGGAAGCAAAGGAATTCGAGGAAAATGCAGAAATTGCCTAATTACAGACAAGTTTCCCAGAGACTTGCACATGTCTCCGCTAGATTAGGTTTACACAGGAGCTACAGGAAGCAGTCTTTTGGTGGTGGGAGAGGAGAGAATTGCCTAAATCCTTAGGTATAAACACAAGACTATACATTTTGTACAAGAGGCCTTATTTCTATTGTAACTTCTGAAGTGCAGACGCAATTTTTCGCCGCACAAAATGATCCTATGCCTTTATTGAGCAGTAAGCCCCAGACTCTTTAGGGGAACTTTCTTCCTCCCAGACTTCCGTAAGCTGCTACCCTTGCATCCTCGAGGACTAAACCCTTGAGCTGTGCTTCCTCAAAACTTTTTCTGTGCAGAGCAGGAACAGAGCTGGAAAAATGGGTTGCAACAATCCTACAGCCCGGAATTGGTCTTCGTGGAAACCAAATGCTCGTTTAGCTACGCTCCAATCCTGCTAATATAGGAGTTATAGTCCCGTTCAACCTTAATGACAAAAAGAGCTGCTTTGCTCTCTCTAGGCCTGCTTGGCAAGCCCTTAAGTGGCTAGCCAAACAATGGGTGCATTTTTTCCCTAAAATGGGGCCCGAGAAAACTTAACACTACATGTACTGTGTGAAGCCTGGGCTTCCCTACCCAGTGGCTGGTTCACACAGAGGTCCAAAATGTTCCAAAAAGTCTTTCCTTTTTTGGCCTGCAAGAAGAAGAGCGCGCTAGTCTGCCTTGGCTAGTCTCGTCATCCTTCAGAGCCGTCGGGGTGGGCTGCAAAGTGTTCTTCACTGCGGTCTCGTGTGTTCACTGCTGTGCGTTTGAAAGACTCTGGCCAGGGAGCAAGGGAAGAAGGCTTTCCGAAGGAACAGGAGGAATCTCAAAAGTAAATGTCTACAGCGCTCGCTCTCGCTCTGTCCTCAGTTTCTCAGATCGATGTATTTCTCTCCCTTTTAAGGCAGCAAAAGAAGCAGCGTTACTTTTTGATGTGAAGCCGCTGGAAAAGCCGCGATGCTGAGCGCTGCAGCCAGGTTCAAGTTTTGCTACTGCATTACTGGACAGCAGGGAGTTGGGGGACGTGTGGATGTGAGCAAAAGCCTGGGGGGGGGGGTGAAAACACATGCTGCACACCTGTTTGGACTCGTGGCACACCCGGGATGCCTCCGAGCGAGCCACAGAGAATGAGCGTGGCTTTGCTCCAGAAGGCCAGACAGCCGTCGAGGGAGCACTAAAGATGCACAGGAACACAAGCGCGGGTGGAGGGGAGCCAAGGGCCTGCAGCAACGTGCCTGCCACCCACATGGAGCATGGAAAGCCGCCGAGATGCTGGCATGGGGGGCTGAGCATGAATGAATGCAGAGCATGGTCGTGCGACTCTGCGTGGCGGGAATGCCAGGCGGGGGCAGCATGGAGCAGAGGGGAGATGGTCCAGGCGGCTGGAGAGCGCAGGATTGTCCGCTGCCTCTGCGTCTGGCCAAACGGGCTGTGAACTCGTCCACAAGGAGAGCAGGAGCTGCAGGGACTTGTGATGCTCTGGGCAAGCATTGGTGGCCTCAAACTGGGCCCTGGGCATTGTGCTGGGAGAGGAGGGAAGGAGCAGCCTGCGACAGTCCATCCCACAGGCCAGTCTGTCCTCTGATTTAACCCTCGGTGCGGGACAAGAAGGGGGGACGGGCCGCTTTACTGCCTGGAGGCATTAAACCCGAGCGAAATCACGTGAGCAGGTTCCTCTTAGCCATCCTCCGTCCTACCTGGTCACCCGCTGATCTCTTCTCACCGCTGGCCCCCTGCAGTAGCATCGCCTCTTCGGGAAGCTTATCTGACTTAACTTCAACTACAATCTCGTCTTTATGTGCTTCGGGCCTCGTGCTAGGGAGGACGGAGGGCGACAGAATTGAGACAGGTTGAGTGGGCTCCCCGGGGGCCAGAGGCGCGATGCAGCGGGTCACCGGCCGGCTGCCCCCTCCCTGCTCGGGGGAGCTGGAATCGGCACGGCCTTGCAAAAGGTTTGTGCTGAGGGGCAGCCCTGGTCTCAGTCTGCAGTCCAGAGAAGCTTAGACTGGGCTCTGCTCCGAGCTGTCCAGGGCCAGATCGGTCCATTGCGCTGTGCCCAGCGGAGCCTGCAGGCAGCCAGGACTCGAGCAAGCCGAGGGCTAAAACAGGAAGGCTCTGGGACACAAGCGGCCACCCCGTGAACCAGCCCCGGTTGCCCTCAGGATGCCTTTGCACCAGCGGCATGCTTCGGAGTAAGGAGAGGGGGTGCCTAGTGGTCTTCCCACCCAGGCCTCCACTCGGGTGACCTGGGGCCACAGGCCCAGTGTCCCCAGCCTGCATCTGGAGGACGCCAGGCTGGGCACCTGCGGGTCTGCCTGTCCCAGCCTCCCACAGTCTCCGGCCAGCCTGGCCATGGGGGCTTAGCCTTCCTCTGCAGCCCTCTGAGCCCAAGGGGGGCGCTGGGGGCCCGGCGGACAGCAGCAGCTCCAGCCTCCCCCCCCCAGCTCTGCCCACCCTCCTGACCAGGACAAGCCAGCTGCTCAGTGCAACGAGATGGGGCAAGCGTGGCGGGGGGGGGGGGCTCTGGCACGGGGAGGGAGGTGGCAGCCGAACGAGGCGAGCCGACGGCGGTGCTTACATCTCCTGCTTGCCGGAGCGCCCGCAGGGGAGCCTCCCCTTCTTGTGCAGGAAGTACAGAACCGCGCCCAGGATGGACAGCACCAGGATGCACACGATGACCGCCACGATGATGATGCCCTGGCTCTCCTGCTTCGTCGGCTCTGTGGGTGGGGGAACAGGCAAGTGTGCTCTCAGGGCCCCGGAGCAGCCCTTGGCTTCCTCCCAAGGGTGAGCCGGGCCCGGGTCTGCCGGACGAGCCTCCACGTGCATGCGGGGCGCCCGGAGCCCCTCTGAAGGTGGGCCGGCTTGCGTTTGGGTTGGAAGATGTTGCAGCAAAGGCTCCGAGTGGCTCGCCCAGCTGCCGTCCGCGGTTCTAGCAGCCCGCTTTGTCAAGCGGGCGCCCTTGGGAGGACGGGGGAGAAAGCGCTGACGAACAGGGCCAGGGGCTTGTTCGAAGGCAAGAGCTAGCCCATCCTTTGCTTCAGGCAAGCGGCAGCGGCATCCAAAAAAACAGCGCCCCATTGCAGAAAATGGTGGAGGAAGGTGGGGGGGGCGGGGTAAGGCGGTTCCCCCCTCACTCCTACAGCAAAGCTAACTCCCGGGGGGCAGATTTCCGTTGGCTGTTGGCAGGACCGTGCAGTAATTCTCCGGAAGTGCAGCAAAGCTGCAGAATTTGGATCTCAAAATCAGCTCCTGGTTTGTTTCTTAAAGCAGGTTCTGGTAGACTCGAGGCCAGCTGCTATCTCAGAGTCGTCAGAAGGGCGAACGGCTGCAGACTCGCAGCTCCCCGAAACTAGCAGAAGTAGCGATCGCAAAATAAGAGAAAAGCAAGTTGTTTTGCACAGCTGGCCTGCTTATCCCAAGCTTGGGATTGCCTCGGATGAAAACGGGTTTATCCTTTTGTCATTTCGTGGAAGCGTGCGCACACAGCCCCCGCTCTTGCCGCGGGATCTGGTCTCGCAGGGGCCGGCCTGCAAAGCGTGGCAGGCAGCGAGAGCGCGTGCCGGTCCGATTGACTGGGAAGGCCCTCCTCCGGGCTGCCTGTGCCAACAGGAGAGGCCGTCCCAGTGCAAGCGAAAAGGGGTACCTCTTTCCAGCTGTACCTTTCTGCACCCCTCCAGGGGCTTGGGGAGGAGCTGTCTGGTTGTACCCCAAGCTCGAAGTGTCATTTCCTGGCAGGGTGGGCATGGGGGAGACATCTGGAGAGGGCCAGCTGGGGGTGGGGAAAACATCT
>JAIXND010000621.1:3215225-3255208 GCA_023646645.1 Varanus salvator macromaculatus
CGTCCTTTCTGGGAATGATGGGCCTTGCAGTTCAACACACCCAGCGGTCCCCAGGCTGGGGGAGCTTGAGCAGTTAGCAGGTTTTGACCATCATTTCCCTACTGCAGCAGTTACGGAAACGCCATCCTGGAAAAGGCATTGCAGACTCGCTGCCTTGCTTATGCGCACCATCTCAGAGCCAAAAAGGAATCTCGCTTTTTGCTTTAGGACGTGGCACACTGCCGTAATGCAGCGAGCGCAGCTCTTGCGAAGGAGCGGCTAAGGCGTCTTCAAACTGGGCGACAGCACAGAGGGAACCCTGGGGCACACCCTCCCCCCGAAGAGACCCTCCAAGCCCTACTCACACTGCACAAGTAGATTTAAGTCCGCTGTCAGCTCCATGAAATTCTGCAGGTCCAGCGCCTTGCACCGATAAAGCCCACTGCGGCTCCTCTCCACGCTGTGGAAGACCAGCTCTCCCCCGCCAGCAGTGGGCGGGAGCTCCACCTCCTTGTCCTCCGGAGCACAAGACAGAGAGAAGCAAGCTCAGCAAGGCCCTCCTTGGCAGCACTGAAAGAGCACGTGCCACAGAACTGTCCAGCCAAACTCCAGAGAAGCACGTTCTGGCCAGGTTTAAGAGGCGCCCAATGATCTGCAAAGGGGGCCCCAGTTACTCCGCAGGGGGAAGTCCACCCAGCACATTCTGCAGAGGGCGAACATCATTTACTGATGAGCAAAACGGATCTTGCCAGCGCTCACAAGTAGCTCCTTTGCACTGAGGATCCCAAGCTGAGGCAGAGTTTGCTGGTAATTCACGGTAACTTCTCCTCTCCCCAGAAGCGAGCCATTGTGGGAAAATAAGATACTTCCTTCTGGCAGCAAACAGCCCACGCTTCCATTCCCCACAGGCCTCCTTTGATGTTGAGTGTGGGGCCGTGGCCTGGCATGTGGCTAAGTGGCCCCTCAGCCCCGACCCTACCAGGGGGAACGAAGCCCTGTCGCAGCCGCAGGTGTGCTGCACGCTCACCTCCACTTTGTGAAAGGTATATTCGGGTTCTGGGTTCCCGTCGGCTTTGCAGTGCAGTGTCACGTTGTCCCCCTCCTTGATGGGGCTCCGGGCTTCCATCTGGAAGCTGATGTTCTCAGACGGATCTACAGTGAGGGGCAGAGCAAGCCTGCAGGAGCTGCTGCGGTTTCTCCTCGCCCACCTCCCCATCCCGTGCGGACGAGAGCAAAGGAACTGCATCTCCAGCCTTGGACTTCAGCGTTATTCGCCTTCTTCCACACGCAGCCTCCAGGGCTCTCAGAACATCTCCCCCTTTCTCTCTCCCGGAGGCTACGGCACCCCCTGCCCAACGGCCCTGGCCCACTGCCCCCTTACAGTGGACGTTGATTTTGAAGCTCTTGGACTGCGGCAGGTCCTTGCCCTTCTCGTGGCTGACTTGGCAGGTGAAGTTGGCGTGGCGGTCCTCTTTGGCGACCCGTGCTGAAAGGGTGCTGCTCAGCGTGATCAGCCCACTGGACTCCATGGTGACCGCAGGCCGGATTTCGACTTCTGGGGGAGCAAGAGAAGGGCGGAGATAGCATGAAGCCCAGAGGAAAGGCATGTGTGCTCTGGACAGATGCCCCTCTGCTCACGCCATGAGGGACACCCAGCCTTGCAATCCCAGCTGGGAGCCCTCTTCCTGTGCACTCCACCAACAGACGTCTTGTGCTGAGCACCCCAAACGGGTGGCCCCCATATTTTGTTCTGCCACAAGCTTCAGCGCCCGAAGCTGCATCACAACTCCTGCAGACTCACCTGTTCCGTCAGCGCTCAGAGGCTCTTTATTCTTGTACCACGTGATGGTGGGGGCTGGGTACCCATTGCGGCTGACACACCGGCCGATCTGCAAGGCAGGCAGAATCCCAGTGCATGATCTAAGGGGCTTATTAAAAGCGTGGCCTGAGGCTCACAGCTGGTATACTCGCTGACTGCAAAGACAACGTTCCCATAAATGCGTTCCAGGCAAATCTTGCATTACACGTTCTGTTCTACCCTGATTTCAGTTCATACTGACACCTCGCCCTCCAAGGATTTCCTGCGCCACAATCTCCTCTGCTTCACCCAAATGGCATGTTTATCACCACAACATCCCCCTTAGCTCTAGCCGTGGTCAAATGCGCCATCTTGAAATACTGCCTTCTGGTCTTTTTTTTTTTTTAAATCTTGGGAATTAAGCCAGCGAGCGAAAGGAAGCTTCGGCCATGACTTCATCTAGGGAATGCCATGTCAAAGCTTTCTCCGAAGCTTATGGACTCATCCACTGACACATAAGGGCTAGAAACTTGCGCAGTGTTCTCTTTTTACAAAAGCACAAGGCACTGATGAAGAGGGATTCTGTGCTGGACACCAAATGCAAGCTTATGCTGCACCGCTGCCGACGTGCTTGCTGTGCAGGCGTGTGCATCTTGGAGTCTTACCGTGTGCATCCTGGAATCCGACGCCGTGATGCCGCCGTCGCTCTCCAGGATCTCAGGGGATTCCGGAATTTCTGGGGGAGTGGAAGCACCCAGTCCATCAAGCAGCCACAGCCTGGATTCCCCAAGAAGTGTCTCCTTTGCCATACAATGCTCCTCTGTGCTATGCAGCCCTACAGTCTCATGCCTGATGCAATTCTTCCCAGGACCCGACCAGAGCAATCCCGATGCCATCAAGCTCCTTGGCCTGGAACTGGTTTCAGGGCCTCGGCCTCTGGCTTCTTTGGAGTCCCTGCTCAGGACCCCTCTCTGGTGCCACCCCTCAGCCCCAGATCCTGATGCGTGATGACGAGGAAATCATTTTCTGCCACTGACGTCTGTCTGTCCGCTTATCCCCACTTCCCCCGTCTTCTCTCCTGGGCGGAATTCACAACTGTAGGCTCCTTGGGACAGAAAACCACCCTCTACCTGGCAGAATGCCAGCCACACGGATGGCCCGACGGGCTACTTTTCCAAGTAAGGGAAGTCAAGCAAATTCTCCTCTAAAGAGCATGAACACTCCGCATCCTAGAAGAGGACCGTTTCCCAAGGGGCCGTTGTGATCATCTGCTATAGCAAAAAGCCTGAAAACCTTGTCGGCACCTTAAAGACTAACTCATTCATTTCCCCACGAGCTTTTATGGATGCGGTTGGCTTCTGTGGTCAGTGTCCACGAAGGCAGGAATAAACGAGCTAGGCTTTCGGATCACACAGGCCTCTTTGCCATGTCGAACGGGAACCAAATTGTGTTGTTTCATGTGGGAACAAAAAGTATTTCCTCCCAGATATTGTAAGGGTTGCAGGTGAACTCCGAGGCAAAGGGGACGTTCGGAGGACGGTGAGGAGGGGCGGATGGTGTCCGTGTCCCTGCCATTTGCCGGGTTCCAGGGCGGCCAGCCTCCACCACTGTGCACCCCAATTCCCCATGGCTTGTCGTACAGAGGACTAGGGAGAGATGCCCCCCAGTCCCTCACAGCAGCAAATCCCACATACCACCCCCGATTCCCCCAAGAAACCAGACAGGCAGATCTGCAAAGGGGGCATTTCTTGCACCTCCACAGGATCCGGCCCCCAGAACTACTCACTGTAGACACGCAGCTCAGTCCGATTCTCGCCGACACCTAAGCTGCCTAGCCCCACCTGGCACACGTACACCTTGGCGTCCTTCAGGGCCACCTTGCTGATGACGAGGGAAAAGTTGGCAGACATGCTCAGCCGGTCCTGGAATTCAGACTCTGCATGATGCTGCTTGCCCTGAATCATGTATATGATCTTCTTTCGTGTGTTTCTGTCCATCTGAAACATTAGAGGGGAGTTTGCAATGAGAGGGCCCAGTCCAGCCCTGCCCACACCCAAGGGCTTGCCGGTAGCACACACAGGACTCATCGGCGGAGGGGGCGAGAGCAGAGGGAGAGCTCGCGTCCCATCACAGAGCCGTCTGTAAGGAGGACAAAGAAGCTCACTGCAAGGGAGGCCTGGGAGGTAGCCATGCTTGGGATGCATGCAAAGCATTTTTGCAAGCAGGGCTAAAATCATTTCTTAAAAGCCCTTGGAATTCCAAACAGAGGAGACCAGCAGACCAGAAACGTGCATCCGCATGAAACGCTTCTCCTCTGCTCTCTACAGAGGAGTCCACCTGTGTATTTAAGAAGGGCAAGCCAGGGTATTCCTCTTTCTTCCCCCTGGGATGCCCCCTGTCCCCCTGCCAGCCAGACCCCTGCTCCTCCTTGGACTTGCCCTGCGCACCGCCAGCCTTTCTGATGGTTTAAAGAACTGTTTATTTTATTATTATTCACTGTTAAATTTATGTTCCGACAGCTACGGTTTTACATTGTGCCTGCACTCCAACAAATCAAAATTCGGGTTATTGAAATCTCCTTTTTCTCCCGAAGCGACTGCCAGGTACATGAGTCGCCACAGGGGGGCAGTGCTGGCCTTCCGAAACCAGGGAAGGGAAAAAACCCTTAAATTGCTCTCCTTGCTTTACTCATTTCATCTTGCTTGTGCTAAAATTCTCATCCATTTCTAGTGATCTTTCTAGTGCTTTACTTAGTGCATCCTACTTGTAAAATTCTCATCAGTTTCTAGTGATCTTTATAACGGAATCCAAAAGGTATTTATTTAATTTATTTATTTGGAATTTTTGTATGCCGTCCCATTCACATAAGCCTCGGGACGGCTTCCAACATATAAATAAATATCTATACATACATACATACATACATACATACATAAAATCCGGAAACATCCTGGCTTAATAATTTAAAACCAATAAATAAAATCAGCAATTATTAAAATATCATTTAAATAAAAAGGTCTTAAAAAGGTAGCATTCTAAAATGAAGAAAGCCACCACCTGCCAGTGCAATGTTAGGGTTGGGAGTCCAGTGTAATGTCATATGTCCTCAAAGGGGTCACCAAACGGGAAATGAAGATGGGCACGAAGCGCTGGAAATTGGAACGGGGCCTGGCAAAGGCGCGTCATGCTAATCTCAGACAAGTCTGCTCCGAGCACACGGGCGAAGCATAGGCAGAATGCAAAGCGACAGGAACAACAAGAAAGAAATCACAGAGGCCATCGAAGGCTGCATCTGACGAAGAGCTCTGCGTTACTGAAAAGCTTCCACATGGCTGCAGGTGTGGCCAAGCCCCACAAGGGCACAAAGCCATGTCATGGGCCCAGTCTTCTGCCCCCAAACCTCTCTTGACGCCCCATTTTTTGCTCACCGTGTACCAATTGACATAAGCGTAATTTCCGTCTTCAGGGAGCTTGACCTCGCAGGGGATAACAGCCACGCTCCCGATCGCCTCTTCCACGAGTTCCGGCGTGAAGACTTCCACATTGCTCCCCGTTCCCCCTGGGACAGAGACAAGCCAACGGTGAGGAGCAGCAGGGCCACCGCTGGAGAACACGGGTGCGTTCTCCCTGCCCCTTCTGTGTCTGCCCCGGGCAGGACTGTATTTTGTCCAGCTTGCTAAAGGTGAAGAAGGAAGACCCCTTTACGGGGACACACGCTCCAGGTTGCTGTTAAAATCTGTGCTGGTTTAAAAGCAAAGGGGCATTTGTCCCTCTGGTTAAGCCTTTATCAGCCTAACATGAAAAAACACAATCTATCTATCTATCTATCTATCTATCTATCTATCTAAAACATTTGTATGCCGCCCCCATAGCAACAAAGCCTCGAGGCAGCTCACAACACACCAATTCAGAATAGAGCCATTCTGTCCATCAGTAAAAATGCAAGTAACTCCCTTATGTTTAAATAAATACATGTGCATGCATCTTATCTGTCAAATATATAAATGTGCACAAAATGTTTCCCCCGATGAATCAGGTTCTTCCATATAGATCAGGAGCCAAACCCTGGACATAGCTAGCCGCAAGATGCCGCAAGAGGGTCTTTCCTCTGACACACCCATGCATTATCCAAGGGAAAGAAAGCACACTGCTTATTTCAAAAGCTTTTGTTTGCCCCATGCAAATATTATGCTAAGTTAATCAACACCAAATCAGTTAATCAACTGAAACCGTGGGGCCCATCCTGTACATATTCAGGCAGAAGAAAAGGCCTACGATTCCCAGCTCAGGCATCTTTTCTGTCTGTCCAGAGTGCAGTGGAATGTGCCCCTAATCGCGTCACACTTCTGAGGCTTTGGAGCAAAATTAATGTCTCTAGCGCACTCCATGGCACGGGACCTTAGTCTTACGCAAGGCAAGCACCCGAGGGACTGGACTGATCTGCCCCATTGCTGTGGCTTCTGGCATTCTGGGAGAAGAATCCTCGACAAGGATTGTCCTCTCGAACTTCAAAGACGCCCCCTCCCTGCAAATCAAGATGGGGTGGTGCAATTTAGCAGACCCCCGTATTGCAAGAGACCACAGAAAGACCACCTCCTTATTCAGGATTAATTAAGCACAGCGTAACTCGATCACAAAGACCGTGCATTTCTCGGCGCTAAAGGAAATTAAAGAAAGAGCTCCCCCACGAGTCCCAAGATTCCCCATCGCTGTCCGGCGCTGCCTGGCAACAGAGGCTGTGGCCCCATCCTGGGGGCTGCTAGCGGCCGTGTCTATTTGCCCAAGCAGGGTCTTCGGTTGGACAGGCATTCCCTCCCTGGGAATGCATTTTGGGAGGCGAGGGGAGCTGGGCAAGGCCCGGCAGGTGCTCCATGCCCTCGCTGTGATTCTGCGAGGGAAGGCTGGGTGGCTAAACCGGTGCAAAGCCAGCGCAGAATGTGCGGAGTCACGCAAGCGTGGCCGGCCGGCTGGGGGTGAGGGAACTGCACCCTCGGGCAAAATGGCCCAGAGATGCGCCAAGCGCCTCACAGGCAGGCTTCCGATTTCAGAAGCCCTGTCAGTCCCGCTGAAGGCGCCTGCTGCCTTGATCAACAGGTCTAGCCAACCTGGCCCAAACTTTCAAGATGCCATCCTGCAAACAGCTTCACAGGAAGGATCCTGCACAGCACAAGGGCGTGCCTCCAGCTTTTGCTCTGAGGACTAGTTGCTCCAGTTTAAAAAAAGGCATCTTCTCGCCTGGGCTGTTTCCTGAAGGAAGGTTTGATGGAAATAAAGCATTATCCCTTTCCTTTTCAGGGAGTGGGGCTGGTGGGGGGCAGCGGGAGGAAGGAATTGAGAAGCTGGGCTTCCTTCAGGGCACATGCCCGGCTGCTGTTCCCATTAACCACAAGAAGGGGAAACGGCTGCCCCGGATGAAGCGACTTCCCAGATGCTGTTTGCAGCGGAACAGGTGGGAACGCAGAGGCCCTTACTCAACACCGGCTGCAGGCAAACCTGCCAGCCTTCTCCGATTACCCTCCCTGTTCCTCCCACACCCCAATCTCCTGTCCAACCCCCGGCTTCCTCCAGCTTCCAATTGTTCTGGGATGAAGAGGGGGTCGGACTCAGCCATCCAGGGAATACAGCCCTCTTGCTGAACATCTGCCGGGTGTCCCAGACAGACCGTCAGAAAAAGCTGGACTTATGGGTCATTATATGTGCATTTTGCTAGTGGGATTAGATGCTTCCCCGCTCGTTCCTGAAAGGCAATCCAATCCCACATTACTTCCAGCGATGGGCTTTGTTTTAGCCATTCCAGCAGATGGGAGGGTGGCTGGGGGAGTGGCCTGTCCATGCGGCTGGTGCCGTTTTTCCTCAACCGGGCAGCAAGACCCTGTGGGAAGACGCGGGACAGAAGGGTTGGAAGGAGACGGCCCTGCACTGCATTCCCAGCAATGGCCAGTCAGGATCGCCTCCAGGAACACGCCCTCCCTGGCCCAGAATGAGGCATGGAGACCACCTCTCTCAGCTCCAACCTGCTTCTACCGGCACTCATCATCTGAGGCTTACTTTCAAGTACCTCCTCCCAGGGAAGCTCAGGATGTAACAACCAGGCCTTTTCAGGGATGGCTCCTCTTCTGGAGGGCTCTCTCTCCCCCTCCAGTGAGACCCACCTGGAGCCGACATGGTGAAGAACAAGGCCTGCCGGTGCTGCTGGCAGTGGGAAAGTCACCTCCTACAGGTGGAGGTCCAAGCACCTGTGAAGACCTGGAGCCTGCACTGGGGGCCAGAGGGTTTATTCTGAGCATCTTACACAGACGTGACTCCTTCCTCACAAGGGGGGCAGGTGGCACCACATGGAACAGGGCAGCTGGGGGTGTCTGAAGCCGCAGCTCAGAGATGTTGGGGAACAGCAAAGGCGACCTCTCCTGGGACATTCCCTCACCGGGCAGCAGTCCCAAAAAGCAGCACTCTTTTGGACTGGACTTGCATCACCGGGGCAGAGGAGTGGGGAGCCACCGTGGCTAATTTTTCCTCTCCACGCGTGCCGGTTGTGACCCAGCCTAACTACCCTTGCCAAATGCAGGCTGCCCAGATGTTTGAACCCAGTGAGAGCGGCCGGCCGGCTGGCCGGCCAAACCCTGAAACCTCTTTGCCTCTCTGAGCAGGAAACAAGGCATCATCGACTAGAAGAAAAAAATGTTCCATGGAAGCCAGCCAACCTCTGGGGATGCTTGCTCTGAAAATATGGATCCTGCATCTTTCCTGAGGACACTTACCGCCCTTTCTAAAAGCAGAGGGAGGGTTACAGATTAAAATCTCTTGGTCGGCTTTTCTGTCAGGCCTGAGGCCTTGCCTGTCTTTCCAAGCATTTTCAGACGGACACCTGCCAAGTCTCATCACAGCTCTTCTGCAGCATATGCAGTATTTCTTTTTAGCATCCTCATTTACCTCCCAGGAGAGCATCTTCCAAGGTCTGCTTGTTGCAGCTCTTCAGCACATCTTCTTGCCACCAGCTGAAATTCATCACCCACCCACCAAATGAAGAGACCACTCCAACGAGATTTGCTTCCCATTGTTTATTTTCCATTGTTGCCCGTCCCTGCTGGGGAAATTTATGGAAACCCGGCCCTCGCTAATCCTCCCAGAGCAACATGGATTCTTGCAACAGCAAGACAACTGCAGATTCCCGCAAAGATGGTGATTTGGGGCTACTGCAGAGGGAAGAATCCAGACACGCAAAGGCGGAAGATTCTGCTAGGGAGCCACATGGCAAAGCCGGAGTTTGATGCCTCAGTTCTTTCCCTACACCTAAGAGTCACCCCCTGCATGCAAACAGCAGCGGTGCTCCTTCTCAACCCAGCATACAGAAAAGATGCCTTGAGCTTATGGGCCACCTGAGTCAAGCTTATCATCCCTTGCAAGGACAGCAGGAGACTCCTTGGGGCGGCCTGAGATCACCCAACACAGCCATCATTCGTGAAAGAGGGAGGTGGAGAACATGTGGAATTGCTCATCCAGGGAGTGGCTCAGCCCAGCCCCTCAAATATCTCCAAGGAGTCATGGAGGAAAGAACAGAGGTGTGCAGGAGGGATGGTGGCTGACTTCTTCCGGGCTCCACACGAGTAATGGGCACCTCTGGCTCGACTCCAAAGGAGGAGTAATGGGTTTAAAATTGATCTGGCGCTAGGACTGGGCCCAGGGGAGTGGAAGCTGGAGAGGAGAGGGCAAAGCCATCTGCAATAGCAAACCTTATTGCATCCGCAGTTGGCATAAAATGTGCATTTTGCAACAATGCAACCAACTTTAGGAGTGCACTATATCTTCCTCTCCAACAAGTCCTTACAAACTAGTACCAACTTCCACAACTTCCAACTGTACAGAACAGGAGCCACTGGGCTGGTGGGAGAAGGCCCTGGTAGCTCAGACATCCAGACGAGATTCACAGAGATGCCTCTCCCAAGGGACACATGTCCCCTTTCCCCAAGGCTGGATTCGGCCCAGCTTCTGCAGCTCAGCCAAAAGGACAGCTGGGAGACACGCACAACCGGAGACGGGTTCCCCTGAAAGGATTAAATCTGCCGTCTCTCGCTTCTCCGGCTCTCCGCAATCTATCCATTCCAGATTTCATTGAACTGTAATGACTACCAGCAGGGATGGGGCGCAGGGGGAAGCATCATCACGCTCAAAAATAGCAAGGGCCTTTTGGGCCAATGCAACATTCTCTGGTGCCAAGAATGAATGAGGGACCCAGCGCAATTAAACAGAGGAGTCAGGAAAAACCGGCCTCATGCGTGCGGTATGCAAACAGAGACACTTGCTTAGCAAACAGCCCAGACAGATGGAGGCTGTGGTTTTTATGGGTGCCGCAGATGTTGGGGGCAGAGAGGAGAGCTGTGCCATTAAAAGGACTGAGCACCGGCCAGGACCGGAGGGTGGTGGGGAGAAACCGGACGCTGATTGCCAGCGAAGGAGCAAAAGCTGACCTGGCAGCTCTTCCTGTGAATTAACGCAGAGGCCGCCCTTACGAGAAAATCTGAGCAGGAGCCACCAGTGTGAATGTGAACGGGAGTCGCACAACAGCCATGTCCCTATTCAGACAATGTATCCACATAGTACACTCATCGTGTGTGTGTGTGTGTACTAAAATCAGAAATTTAGGAGTGGCTCCATCAGAGAGGTCCCCAACGCGATGGTACAGCCCTTGCTCCGTGCGCAGGAAAAAGCCATCAGGTAGCCAGATGCACACTGGTGATTAAATAGTTTTTTGCCAGGTAGCCAGTTTTGTCCCTGTGCTCATGCTAGGTTGTCTGAACAGGGCTGCATAGAACCCATTAAGAGTATGTCAATCTCTCCCTCATCAGATCCATTAAGCAGAAAGTCCGAATATGCAAGAAACGATTACAGAGCCACAAAGGAAGGAATTATGAATCTCTCCCTCTGGCTGAGCTCGTTCTGCGGCCCCATTACTGTAAAACGTGATCAATACCCACTATTTTTAGCCTAGAGTACCTGCCACGAGCGAGTTACTCCTGTTGCAACAAGGTCGTGCAATCTTGCTGGCTCACACGAATCGTGGATTACAGCAAAGTTGGGAAACTGGGGTCTTCCCAGTACTAAGCCTCCCATCATCCCTCACTGTCTATGCTGGCTAGGGCTGATGGGAACTGCAGTCCAACAATATTTTGAAGAGCGGAGCAGCACATCACCCCGCTCTGTATTTTAGGATCTGGTAGATTCCCAAGTCAACCAAGAACGTCTCTGCCAAACCTTTATGGGGAGCACAATGTCTGCAAGGCTGTGTATCGGGGAAGTCTAGCTGGCTGCTTGCGTTTCCGGTACTGTAGCGTTCCATCGCCTGCAAGCTCCAATTCGTGCATTCCTGCACCTCTCACAGAAAAGGGAGCAGGCGCGAGATGGCCAGAGCAAATGCTTTTTAAAGAACTGCACACTTAACACAACAAGTCTGCACTGCACAGAGAGAGAGAGAGAGAGAGAGAGGTGCAAACCTGCTTCCAACTGCGTGCAGAGCAAGGGCTGTACCATTGTGTTGGGGACCTTTCTGGTTCCAACTGAAAGGTGTGGACTGCTCTGCTAGCAGAGAGCAGGGAGAAGTCTTTCACTGGAGCCAGTTAGGTTAGCAAAGGTGGGAACAGGCAAGCTTTCTGCCTTCACAGAACTCTTTGTCAGGACAGAATTCCAGATGCTGGAGGGGGAAGCTGCCTGTCTCGCCTTGCTGGCCACTGCCCGGGAGACCAAGAGTGCCAAAGCCATGGCTGGGGGCTGATGTCAGAGCAGCAGCCGACAGCTGGGTCTCCTTGTCCATGTGCCCCTGCTGGCACCGACAGTTTCCTGCTTGCGCCATGAGCTCACGGCATGGGAATGTGCAACATGCACCACGCCACGCGGGTCAGAAAGCGTGTCCTTTGTGAGCCCTCTGTCCCTGAGCCTGGCACACGACTCGTGGCCGGCACGTCAGAGCAGCTGTTGCCAAAACTCGCAGGAAAAGGGGGGCACAAGGAGGAGAGCTGTGCCAGTTGGCAAGGGCGGTCAGATAAAGAAAGCCAGGGAGGGTCCATGCCCGCATGTATTCCTGCTTTGGAAACAGCCCCCCCCCGCCAACGCCTTTAGAGGGGGCAATGAATGGCCACACTCTCCGCATCTGCACTGCAGGCCCTTAGCCTGTTGCCGAGTCCAGAGGCGTCTGCCCCTCCCTTTCCCGGGCGGGTGGGGGAGTCCACCGACACAATGGCTTCATTGAAGATCCAGACGGCCTCAAGGAGCCCTGGGGAACTTTCCAAGCTGGGGCAAAGGACACAGAAAAGCCTGGCTGGAAACAGAGACCCCGTTCTCCCGGAGAACCTCTCCGTTTCCAGACGCCCACCGCCCACCGAGCTCTGCCGAAACGCAAGGGGGAGGAGGGGAGAGCGGAGGGGAGAGCCAGCAGGGATGACCTCATTAGTGACAAGCTCTGATGGCAAGGAAGGCCTGACACGGTTCCCACAGGACACGGAGCCACCCTGTCCAATTAATCTGTCACATAAAAGTTTTGCGAGCAAGACATTTGGGGGCAGCGAAGCTCCGAGCGAGGCGGCGCCCACCGCCCGTTCTCTGGGCAGATGGAGGAGAGACAGCCGCAACGTATCGGGGACTGTCCTGCTTTTGAAACCGAGGAACGATCTGGAGAGAGAGCCCTTTTCTCTCTGCTCTGCTCCCTCCCTAGGCAGTTCCTTGTTTGCAGTCAGGAGCCAGGATGATTTGAACATGTCCGTGACGTGGGAACGGGCCGTTCCTCCAGAAGCCACCCTGGATTCCACTTCTGAAAGCAAAGCGCAATGTTAGCATTACCATATTTGTCGAACTCGCTCCGTCTCTCACTCTTCAGGGGTGGCAGCCCTGCAGTCTCATTACGGGCACAAAGAGCCTGATCCGGGAAGCACCGGGTTATGCTGCGAGACAGTTGCCAGCGATGGGCAACCGGCTGGAAAACAACGGACGACACCGTCTGCCATGTTCCCCGTGCTCGCCTCCTTTTGCAAGTCAGTGCCACTTCCCTGCAAGATCTCTCAGGGTGACTGCAGCTTCTGACCGTTTTTCATTTCTGCGTCATGCATTTTTTCCCATCCTTCCCTCCAAGAAGTGCAAAGTGCCCCACATCCTTCTGCCTCCCAGTACCTGGTTCTGACAGCCTGCTGCCTCATAGGAAAGTGGGACCCATAGCCAGGTCCACTGAAGGGAGGGGTTTGAAGCACTGTGGGAGAGCGGGCTTCCTTCTCCTTCTGTGCCATCGGTTCCCCTCTTGCACAGAGCAAGCAACTTCCAGCGGGACTGTGTGGGCAGGGAAGTGCACAGCTGCAGCCCTCAAGCCACCGTAAGGTCTAGAGGAGCAGGTGAGCTGTGAGACCGACCGGGACAAGCAGGTCTCCGGTACTCAGCCTGCCACTCACGCCAGCCAAGGGGAGCCAGGTGGGCACTCGGGTACTTTTCGGCCCGGCCCTGCTTCAGCCCCCTGCCAGGACTCAGGGGCAGCAGAAGCGATTCCACTAGGGCTGCACCGAGGCTGCTCTGGGACCCCATTTCCACTCCGTGACCTGCCAATCAAAGACCTCTGCGTCCACAGAGTTTGGCTGGGCAGGCTTTTCCAGGCCCAGAGAAGAAGCCCTCAAAACTCATTAGTTCTTCTGTAATTGAATGCAACCAAAACAGGAAGCAGCAAGCAGCAGCTCAGAAACCGGATGCAACATCTAAGAGAG
Source organism: Varanus salvator macromaculatus (assembly GCA_023646645.1). Classification (NCBI taxonomy): domain Eukaryota; kingdom Metazoa; phylum Chordata; class Lepidosauria; order Squamata; family Varanidae; genus Varanus; species Varanus salvator. Next base: position 3,228,735 of record JAIXND010000621.1, read on the forward strand.
AAAGTCAGGGACTGGCAGTTCGTGCTTTCATTGCCTTAACAAGGCACAGGATGACAGGACGGCCGGGCAGGAGAAAGGGAACCTGCAACTCGAGGGCCACAGACGGCCCTCGCACCATGCAGCTTTCCTGATTACGCCTCTGAGAATCACTTCTTCTGCAGCGTCTGAGGGCACCTGCAAGGATGCACGGTGGGAGCGAGAACCACCACCTTGCAAGGATACGAATCCCACACCGTTGGACATCGGCTCGCTTTCTCGCTGGCTGCGGCATCCACAACACTTTTTCAGTGAGTCTTGGAGCCTAAGTCTTCCTGCTCTGGGCAAGAACGACAGACAAATGCAACCCCAGAGTCAAGGGATGGATGGATGTTAATCCGCCTACCTGAAAACGATGACGGCTGAAGGCTCAATTGTCTTCCTTATCTGTTATTTCATTTCTACAATACCCAAGGGCCAAAGGCTCTCTTGCTGGCTGGGAAAGGGAGGCCTTCCCTCACACAGACTTGTCACCTCGATCCATTAAGAGTGCTTACCACTGTTTGGGTGGTTTCCTGGGCTTTGGTCAATTTTGTTGGATACTTTCTACCTGTTCAAATAGGCGTCTGTTTCTCTCCTAAGGGAAAGCTCTGAAGCCATTCAAAAGAGCAGTTGATGAGAAAGAACCGCTGGTAGAAACACCTCCCAGGCTTAAGGTGGGAGGGGGCGCAACCCTTCTACACTGCCAAGGCTTCCTACTGTTGCAAGCAAAATGACAACTAATAGTATGCCCCAGGACCCTTCATGCAGCCTTAGGCAAATCAGTCTTCTCTGACCTCGGTTTTCCCCATCTGCACAATAGGAACAAACTCAACTCACAGGGTAGATCCAATGAAAGACTAAGAAATGCTTAACCCAATTGTGAGGGATGTAGTCCCATGCAGTTTAGATAGGAAAAGGTCTTGCAAGTTCCAACATTCCCCGGCTGGGGTTTGGATGGGAACTGGTGGCACCTGCTAGGGGGAGCATTGCTTTTTTCTGCTGAAAAGCAGTGGCAGAGTGAGCAAAACAGGGCATATTAAAGAGCCCCCTTAAGGCAACCCGCAGAATACAACCCTTGTTAAAAGAAGATGTGCAGAGGGTCTGGTACCGTGTACCAGCTCTGTAGGTTCTTTCCAGTTTCGCTCTCCTTCCCCAGCCAGGCCCCATCTGCTCTGCGTCTGCAGCCAGGCCTTCCCAGGTGACAAGCCCTGGAGCCTGACAGCCATCAAAAGCAGACCTTTTGCTGCTGAAATTTCCTTGGCAAGCAGACCTGGGCTGGTGAGAGAGGCGTCTTGGCTCTGGCAACGGGGGAACTGAGCTGCCGGTACCCGAGCGTGTGTGCAGAGAGGCAACGAAAAGGGAAGTTTGCTTCTAGCCGTATCCTTTTAGACCTCGCTGAAAAAAGATGAAAGGAAGTATCAACCTTTGCCTTTAAGAATCTATTTTACTTTTGTTTTAAAAAATACATGACTCCTCTAAAGTCACAGTGAAAGAGACATCAGCTTTCTTCTTTTTAAAGCACAACATCTGAATGCCTTTTGAAGAGTGAGCTAAGGGATTCCTCTACCTTCCCCTTCCCCTCTTCCTTGTATGATATGAGCATTTTTCCGGACCATGAACTCACAGACAGGGACTGTATTGTTTCAGGATGCTTTGGGGCTGAGGAGAGGAATGCAAATACTTTAAATATGTAAATGCTGAATGGGAAAATGCCAACTACTAGATTATTAACTAATAATTAAGGACTACCACAGTTCACATTTTACAGATGCTTGCAGAAGCCGGACCAGAGGTGAAGACTTATGCCAAAGGGCAACCAATTTGCATTTCTAATTTGCAATTAGATGATCCATCCACAGCAACAGGGAACAACTGTGAACTCTTATCCAGGCTGCTGGGAAGTTACATATATAAACTTCCTGGGTATAAATTTGCAGCAAGCAGCAGACAGGGGTTCTTCATAAGGAATGAGTCTTTGGAACTCACTGCCAATGGGGTGTTGGTGCTCATGTTAGCTTGGGTGGCTTTAAAGCAGGAATTAAACAAATCCTTATTTATTTATTTTATTTAAGAGGTGGGTTTCTTTCAGAATATACTGCTGTCACAGGGAGTCTTAAAATATTAGAGAAAAATGCTCATACAGTCACAAACAAGAACAGCTAATGATTTTTAAGGATCGTCTACAGAATGGAATAGATAAGTCAACAGTGACGAAGCTGCACGTATCTCCTAGGAGAGATTCCAAAGTTGTGGGGCCTCCACTGAGAAAGCTCTGTTCTTAGCACTTGCCAACTTAATGGGACTCACTGGTGAGCCAGAGAGGACGTCTCTCGTGCTAATCTTTATGCTCCAATGTCACTGAGAAGGGGGCCTGCTAGGTGGCTTGGAGTAGACGGACAGAAAGGCTAAATGGAACCAGCACTGTCTCTTCAGAGGACTGCTCTTCTCTAGTTCCGCCATGAGCGCATGGCCACCACGGGGCTGGCCTCGATGGCGACCCTGTTATATTTATAACTGCCTGCCTTCCTCTTGATCTTGATCTTGATCTATAACTGCCTGCCTTCCTCTTCCTGGATCTCCCGAGTCTCAGTCCAGCGCTCTCACTGCTAGGCAAGGCTGCCAATTGTGTGGCCCTTTGACACAATTCAGGCGCTTTCAGCTACGCCAGCCCTGCAGAGACTTTGGACTGTAAGCCTTGCCAGCATCACAAAGTGGAAAAGAAGCAACCTAAAATGGAGGGGTTTTATTCCCTCTCTTTGTGTCCACCTCGTATACAGTGGATTGTTCCCTGTTTCTGGCACAGCACAACTTGTGGCTGAGAAGCTGCAATTTCGTTCGAACAAGCCAGAAAGATGAGCCTCGCAAGCAGATCCAAGCTTCCCGTCCCCGTTGCCTCCCGACGGGATGCACACAGCTCTCCCCGGCACGCTGCAGCGAGAACAGAGGGTCATGGGAGAAGCGAGCGGCCTGACTCACACAGAGACAAGGCGCTCTGCTTTGTTTTTTAGTGGTGCCCGGCTTCGGCTAACCATATTTAGCCTGCCTGGGAACGGCCAGGACGTGAACTCTGCAACCCAGCCAACCGTGATGCAGCATCGGCCCTTCCCCAGGCCGGCTGGAAGGACCGGGCGGGTGAATCCAAGCATCGGAAGGGAGGGCCACAAGCGACAGTAGGAGCACGCTCCCGACTGCCCGTGTCATCCTGAAGAGGGGATGGAAAGGGACGCATGGGATGCTCTGGCCAAGTGGGAAATTAACGTGCCTTGCTAACGGAAGAGGACAGGAGAGGGTGGGAGGAGCGGAGAGGCAGGCTGGGAGTGGAAGGGAAGAAGCACGGGAGAGCATGCATGCCAGCGGGGTGAAAAATAGCATCTGGAGGGGATAAAAAAAGAAAGGGAAGGGAAGTCTGCTCCGAGGGAAAAAGTCCATAGAAGGGAAAGCTGTGGCTTCTTCCCAGCAGACCTGGTGAAGGACGGGTGGTTCTCCATCGGGATGCTGATTCGCACCAAACGGTCCTGCTTGCGACGCTGAGAATTGCCAAGATCCCTTTTCCTATAGTGGCATTTCTGCATGTGGAGCAAATGCAAAGACTTTGAGCCAGCTCCAAGGTCTAAGATCTATAAATCAATTCTGCAGAAGGAAATGAAGGCAGAGGGCAATGGGGAGCATTCGGTCGTTATCCAGCGGTGTGGACTGCACTGGCCCAAGACAGCAGGGGAAACGGGGAAAAGTTCCTGGTGGGGGGGGGTCCCAAACCAAACAGTGGCAAAACCTGCAGGGGGGGGGACCCACTGAAGAGGGAGGCTTCTTTTCCTGTGAAAACACCTGCCAGGATCCGCACACGGTTCAGCAAGCAGCCTGCAAGCACCGCTGGTGCACCTCTGGGTGCGGCACCTGGCTTCAGGGTGCTAACAGGCGAGATCCACCCTTCAGGAAAAGGAGTGGGGTGCGGGATCCCCCCAGACTCACCCAGAGAGTTGAGCACAGCTTTGGGTCATGGGCTCCTGCAGAACACTGGGAAGACGCTGCGTGTGGGGGTATGATCCTGGGTTTGACCCACAGGCCTTTCAAAGGCGGCCTTTTCACAATCTGCCTCTCTCTTTGCATCAGACCTGCCTTGGAAAGATGGTGCCGCTCAGCCCCAGCCAGCATGACCAATGGTCAGCTACACTGGGAACTGCGGTGCAAAACATCTGAGGAGCACCAGGGTGGGGAGAACCTGGCAGCCAGCTTGGTGTTGATCAAGTTCGATTGCTGGACTGGGGCTCGGGAGAGCGGCGTTCGAGTCCCCACTCAGCCAGGAAACTCGCTGGGCGACTTTGGGCCAGCCACAAACTCCCAGCCTAACCTACCTCGCAGGACTGTTGTGAGAACAAGGAGAGGGTGACAGCTAGGGAAGCCAGCTTGGGTTCCTTGACAGAGGAAACATCAATTACAGGCAGCATATAAATATATGGCTCGGACAAAGAACAGTCCGAGGCATTCGACGCCAGCGATGCGATGACTCCCTCGCCGGGAAAGAAACAGGGAGTGGCCTCATGGAGCTACTATCATAGCAGACTCACGCCTTTTTCCGCCCCCAGCCCGAAGCTGTTTAACATTCCTGGCCCTCCTTTTGCGTCGCTCCTCTTCCAAGCTTTTGCCTTCTCCCACTTTCAGACTTTGCACTGCAAAACAGGGGCTCCATCCCATCCCTCAGATGCCAACAAAAAAGGCCGTTTCTGCTTCCCATGATTTTGCACAAGATTCATGCAGGTGAAGGCCATGCTGCAGCCACTAGAGTTCATGTCTACTTGCGAAATGTGGTTTGTATTAACTGTCCTGCCCCTGGGCTGCTTTCGACACCTAGCCTCTCAGCAGCTGCACAAAGCGACAGTTCCCAGGACAACACCTTCAAGCCACAGCAGTTCAACTAGTTCTGGATGGCTACCTGTTTAGGGGTATACAAGCCTTTTAAAAATCCAGAACTGAGATGCCACAATGGGACAGACTCTGGGCAATGTCTGTTCCATGACCGCTCGGCTCGAGGTCGGGAACCACACTTGTTCTAGCCCTTGTTAATCCTACTTCTGCTCTCACGCTGAACCTGTGAGGTAGGACATCAGTTTAACTCCCATTTTTCTAGAATCAAGGACAACAGTACCTACATAAGCAACCCAAGGCGGATGTGAACCCTGGATCTTCATCAACTTTATCTCTATCACAGGTCCACTCAAATGCTCTCTTGAGAAAACCAGCCAACGGTCGGGGTGATTAGTACCTGTTCCTGCACTCTCTGAGGTTCCAGAAGCCCAGGTGGTAGAAGCATGAAGAAGTCTGGATAACATATGGAGGAAGGAAGCAAGAGCCTGGAGCAGGGAGTCCAACGCCTGCCTCTGTTAACCATTAGCTGAGCCATAGAGCTTTCCTGCTTATGTGATGTGATCTACCCTATAGGGCTGTTGGAAGTGCTGCAAAGATGCTGTGGAGTGCCCAGAAGCTTAAAAGGAGCAACTCCGGACACCATTTTCAATAACTTTTGGCATCCACAGCTGGGTGTCCAGGCACAAAATATCCCCCAGACCACCCAAACTTGCCCACCCTTTTTGTAAAGGGTCACAAGACAATGTCTGAGAAGCACTCTGCACGAGCTCACACGAAGCCCCAGAATTTACTGTGCCAGGAGGTCTGCCGCCGGCAGTGGCAAGCAAGGGGCAACTGGTCAGTGAAGGGATGATAGCGAGGACCAGACATGCATCTTCCACCAATCCAAGGATCTATCAAGGAGACAGAGGGCTGGAAGGGCCCCAGGTGGCAGGCTGCCCCGAGCGCCTTAAAACTGCAGTGCTAGGAACATGCCCAGCCCTGCACACCGCACAGAGCGCCCCCCCCCCCCACCGCAATCTGCCTTTGCTCCAAGCACACAAAGCAGTGCAGAAGCCCGAGCGGGTGGGAGGCGGGAAGCCTTTTCCATTAAGCAAAGGGGGAGTGGAATTTGAGGCAGCAGTCCAGAAAGTGAAGCCTCCTTGTGGATGTTTTACGGCTTGGCTTCTGGAAGGAGAGTTAAGTCAGAGTTCGAGCGCCACAAGGGACACCAACTGCAAATTCTTTTCAGTTGCAAATGTTATTCTTCCATCTCGCTGAAGGTGCGTCGCACACACGCAGACTGGTCTGCAGTGGGGGCATGCTGGGAGGGGAGCTTCGAAGACCCCTGTTCCAGCTGAAACTGCTTTTGAGGAGCGGGCACCCCACACCCCAAGGCCAGGCTCTGCGCTAATCGGCGTGAATGCTGGAAACGGTCGCAGATGAGGTCAGACAGCTGGGCTGCCCGGCTCCAGTTCTGCCTGCCCTGCTACCAACAACCCGCCAGGGCCTCAACCAGAGAGAGGTGTCCCCCAGTTCTGCTGCTTGGAGAGGCCTGAACTAGAACTCATGCATCCCTGCTGCCAAACAGCCTTCCCAGCCCTGTCACCAGACCTCTGGCCGAGGGCTGGCATTTACAGCGGTTAGAACACCTGCCTCCGGAGGAGCCTCACTACTCACTACCTTAGGGTAGTAGTGTGGAGGTACTACCCTAAGGATAACAGCTGGACCACACGTGGCAGATGCGGCAGAAAGCACACCTGCACTGCAGCGCCTCCACCGCCCGACTGCAACCCAAAGGCTGCTGCTTTGGCCCCCAAACTTCCTTGCCATCGATCCTCCCTCCACAGGCTCAGCCTGATTTCAGAGTCTCCTCTGGATCCTGGATGGGTCAGCCCCTCTGGCTCCTTCTCCACTTGCTCGCCTTGGCCCCTGCTTGTCAGCCCAGGAGAAAATCGCCGGGACATACCCTGCACCCCCTTCTTGCTCCACCCTTGTCCTGGCCAGAGACAGAGGAAAGCAAACAAGCAGGTCATCAGCGGTGAAGACGAGGGGTGGCGCCAAGCGTTGCCGGGACCCTGGTACGGTTGGGGCTCCCAGCAGGTGATCGTCTTTCCCATCCTCAAGGCCGGGCCAGCGTTCCTCTAACCCAGAGCTGTTTCTGCCACAACGGTCCCCTTCAAAGTCTCTGGCAGAAAGGATGCTGTGTGTTATCCATTCCTTCCTTAACTGGAAGTACCTTGAATTGAAACTAGGTCTTTCTGCCTGTGAAACTGGCATTTCCACCTGATCCCTCCACAGGTCAGACTGCAACTCCCCATCATCCCCAGCCAGCATGACTCAAGAAATGGTGCAAGCCCCAGTCTGGCCCATCTGAACGCCACCAGGCTGAAGAAGGCTGATGCAAAGCACGTGCTCTACCACAAGGCGATGTCGCCATGGGAGCCACCAAACCTAGGCCACAAGTTCCTAGTCCTGGTGATGTTGAAAAGCATGTTGATCAATTTGGAGCAAAGGGTTCATCGTCCAGCTCTCAGCACAACATGTATGGAAGTACATACCGAAAGATCTTTGGTCGCCCTGCTTTGGGCCCCCTGAAACGGAGAGTCGGAGTGGCCCAGAGGGGTCTAGAATCCTCTGTCAAGGGGGGGGGGCGAGACTCGGAGGGCACCTTCCACCGGTGCTCCTGGCTTTTGAAGAGCAAGCAAGGGCTCTTTGATTCCAAAGGGCGAGTGACCCTCTGAACTCCGAGGTGGGGCTTACACGGGTGGAACAGGGCGTCATCAGCTTTAATTTTGTGGTAAAAGGCACAGACTTCACGGCAGTGGCTGCAAGCCCCCAACTGGGACACTTACCATTGCCCTATGTCCCGCAAGAGGACTTTCAGAGGCTGCTCGAGCTGGGGAGTGCTGGAACGGGAGGGAAGGAGAGAGCGAGGCCCCAGCTACCTGTATTCTGCTACCTCCTGTCCTTCCCCTCCCCTCCTCTCCCCTCCCATGCACGGAACAGCCCTTTCACCCTCTCCAAAGTCAAGGGGCAGCTGGCAAGACTCTTTCCCCCACAGCTGCAAGGGCAGGCAGGGGGCAGATCTCCGGGGTGGCTCCTTGAGGCCAGTGTGCTGTCTCCACCCCGGGTCTGGTGACTGGGAACCATCCGAAGCCCCACAGACAGGGCCTAGAAATCACAGGATTGCCCCCTGCTGTGTTTTCAATTCTGGCTTCATTTTTACCCAGGAGCGCTTTGACACAAAAGGAAGAGTATAAATCTTTTAATGCATAATAAACAAACACATGGCTCTTCGTCTACAGAACATTGTTGCTCCTCTCCCTAAAGCAACAACAAACCTTTAAGAACACAGAATGGGAGGCACCCTGCGCACAAAGGAGAACACGATACAAAGGCAGGACCAGAAGGAATGGCGGCAGAGCGCATGGAAATGGATTTCAGGAAGCCTCTCAGAACCATCCTAACAGGATGAGTGGTCTGACAGCGGAGCAGGTTGCCCCAAGAGCTGCTTGGCCCGATTCTGCTCGAGTTGGACTCTCCTAAGCAGGGAGCTGGACTAGTGGGCCCCTAAGGTCCCTTCTAACTCTAAAATCTTAGATTCCTGCCTGTATTTATGTCATGTGGCATGCAGCACTCAGGCCTCCGGCATCTCTATCATTGTGCATTTTGGTGGAGCAGGAGCAGAGAAGATGTGGATCTGTGGCCTGGAGAGGGCGGTTAAAAGGACATCTTAACAAATGGCGCTGATCCGGGCGCTGATGGCACCCAGAAATGGCAAGGGTGGGAGCTGCGAAATCACACCCACGACCATCTCCGGGAGACGGTGTTGCCAGACCACGGATGGCACAATCTCAGACAGCCACGTGACTTGTGGCTGCGATGTGTTCTGTTCCCAGACAGACACATGGCTCTGGACACGCCCAGAATCCCCCAGCGCTCTCCTTTCTGGATGGGCAGGGTGGCCGCCAAGCACAGCCACCTGTCCTCAGAGCAGGTGTTTCATCCTGCGCAGCTCTCCGACTAGGAATCTACCCTTTCTCCTTCTTTTGAAAGGTGTGCCCTTCTGCCCAGCAAATCTACATCCCCACCCCACTGCATGATGTTAGAGCAACACTTGCAGAACTGAAGAGGCCAACTGTGGCATTCCCCACGCGCCGGCACCCCTCTGATCCCAAATCCCTACTTTACCTAGATCCTTTCTCCATTGTGCCCTTCATATTCCCTTCCCGAAGCAACCGAACTCGCACAAAGAAAGGCAAGGCGTTGTCAGCCGGATTAAGACAGGGCTGGGAGGTGGGTGCTTCTCCCCCACAAGTGTGTCTGCGGGGGAATAATCACCCCCACAGGAAGCCTTACCAGCTGCCGCAAAAGCCAGCGCTCTGCTGGTGCCTCACCTCTGGTCAGCACAGAATTCGTAATTTCCTCACCCTGCTGGCCACTGCAGCCGGGGCAGAGCACAGGTCCCTGCTGGGGTGCGGTGGGGTGGGGGAAGGCAAGCAATATGCAAATGCGTTCCTGCGAAGGGCTGCAGCCAGGCTGTGGGTGCAGCCCTGTGCATTGTTATCCAGGCAAAAAGCCCCCCAAGTCCCAGCATTCCCCAGTGGGCTGGGGAACATCAGAAGGGCTGGGGAATGCTGGGCAAATTTTCTGTGCAGCTATGCTCGGGGCTGCGCCGCCAGTCACGCTTAACGCAGAGCCCCTGGACTGAGCGGGGCTTAAGCCAGCGCTGCCTGCGTTTCCTCGCGGACGGCAATGCGTCTCCGCTCAGCAGGGCCAAGTGAGGAGTCTGCCATCCCCGCGGGGTTTTCCTCTAACACTGCACGGCAGCACAATGCTGGCAAGCCGCGATCCCACCCGGCCCACCTGCCAGCGCCCCGAACAAAAGCCGCCTCGACGTGAACGCGGGGACGGGACAAGCTCATGGAAAGCTCCTTCCCGAAATGCAATCCCGGGCAGGCCTTTCTCCGTCTCCCACTCCCATCCCTGGACTCGACTCGCAGAACGGCGGCGATTTAACGCCCAGCTCTTCCAACAGTAGACAGTAAATCAAAATGCGGGGGGCGGGGGGGCGGGCGCGGAAAGGGGATCGCCGCTTGCAAGGGGAGAGCTGGGAGGTGCTTCGGAGCCGAACGGATTTTTGCTCCTTTTCGAGAAAAGCTCTCTCTTCCACACCCGCGCGCGCCTGCACAGACGTCTCCCCAACCTGGCGGAGGCGTCTGGCGCCCCCTTTTCTCCAGCCACCAGTTGCAAAGCACGGGAGCTGGTGCGCGCGGCGACAAGGCAGGAGAGGCGTGCGCGCGTTTGCAACCCACGCTGCAAACGGCGCCCGGCGGGGAGTCAGCCGCCTCTCCTTCGTCCCCGCAAGGCGCGCGCGCAAACCCGAGTCCTCCGCAGGCACACACGGCCCTGGGACTAACCCTGCCAAACGCATCTTCGCCTCCGAGCTTGCAGGGAGGCGCGTGAGGGGAAGACCCCATCGGCGCCCCCTCCTCCGAGCCGAAAGCGCGCGGAAAGAGCCCAGCCTGGCGCTGCTGCCCGGCGACCCTCCTGGCTGCCTGCGGGGCCCCCCAGCCGCCCACCCTCGCGCCAAACGCGAGCTGCCCGCGCCCTTCCTTCTGCGCGCCGCGCCCGCTCACCTCTCCAACAGCAGCTGGCGAGCAGCAGGCAGCCAAGGGCGAACCTCGCGAGCCGGCGGCCGCTCATTGTCCCCGCGCCCAGCTCCGAGCCCGAATGCAAGCAGGCGCTTCGGCGGAGAAGCCCAGGAGCTGACGTCAGGTGCGGGGGGCGGGCGCTGCGGGTGGGGGGCGAGGGGAGGCCGCGCCGCGCCGAGGGGCCACCTCCCGATCGGCACCAGCGCCCAGCCCGCGCCTGCACCCGCCGGAGAAGCTTGGCTGCGGGGAAAGGACGCAAGTCTCGCCCGAGGCGCAAGGGGCGAGGCAAAGCCTACCTTGGCCTCCTCGCCCCGCCCCGCCCCCCCGCCCCGCCCGGAGCGAGCCGTTCCCCGATGCAAAAGGGGGGACCTACCGCGGGCTCGCTTGGGCGCCCGCGGGCTGCTTCGATGCCGCACGGCGGGCGCTCCACGGGGAGGGCTTTGGGCGCTGCAGCGGATCCACGCCTTCCCTTGCGAAGCGGAGCGCGGCTGGAAGATGGAATGCGCAGCCCCGCGCAAGGCTGGACCGCAAAGGAGAAGCGCTGCCACTGCGACCCCCAGCAGGCCGTTGTTCTGTCCGACGGTCGAGGATCGGCCCCTAAGACTGCAGTCCCGCACCTGGGAGTAGGTCCGCCCGAACGCAATGGGCGTTTTCTGCCAGGCAGACCCGTAGAGAATTGACCGTGGGCAGGTCAGCTTCCCACCTTTGAGGGCACGCTCCGCTGACAGATTGGGCAGGAAGGGGCCCAAAAGGGGGAACTGTGGACTTTTCCCCGGCCTAACGTGGTGTAAGATTGCGCCTAAGGGGGGTTTACAGCCCCCTGAATTGCCAGCAAGTTTCTCCACGGGTTCTGCCCACCCAAACAGCCTTTGCCAGGCCTCCTGCAAGCCGTGCAGTCCTCCTGTGATGCCATGTGGGGCTGCCACCCCATCCGTGGAGCCTGGAGCACATGCAGAACGCGGCCCAGGCTGGCCTTGCCCACAAGTCCACAGAAGTACCTTGCCTACTGCAACCTTTTATCTTTATTGCAGTTTATCGTATTGTCTTTATTGCATAACGGAGGATTGCAGCTCTGATTAACACGGAAAGGCGAAATCAAACCCTTCTGGGAAAGTGCAGAGGGTTCTGCCTTTTAGCAGGCTGGGGAAGCAGAACTACCCTCCTGCCCTGCAGACTGGGAGAGGAAGGAGGGCCAAGCAGCCCAGAACGGGGCAGGTCTCCCCCGCCAGTCCAGTCACTCGCCTGGTTCGGCCTGACTGCCAGTCCACATCCCCTCCCCTTGTGACCCCGTTTGCACCCACAGATCTCTGATGCAGCTGAAGCACTTTGTGAGGTCTGTCTCTAGAGTGGCCCCCTGTGAAGATTAACTCTGAGGCTGCCACTTTCGAGGTGGGGTGGCCCCCCGCCATCCCTATTCTGGCAGCATGGGGAGCCAGCCGGGGGCTTCCTCTTTCTACGCTCAGCCCCTTTCTCCTTCTTAGCCTCCATTCAGTCTGTTCACATCCTGAGACTATCAAGGCATCCCCAACAGACGAGCTGCTTCCCTCCTGCCTCTTGGCTTGCCTGTCGTAATCGCCACACTTTCCAACCAAACATTCAGCTTTGCATTCCAGTGGCGCTGTGCCTTTCCTTGTTCGCAAATTCATAATACATGGAAGGTTCTTGAAATGCAGGCTGACCTGACCTATGGCCCTGCAAACCGCCCGACTGCTGTAGTGAACCCTGAATCACATGGCTGACCCATGTGGGGTGGTCCTGGCTGACCGTTTGCCCTGCTTTGCTGTTCAGCTTGCTTTGAAGGCATCTCCATTCCAACGCCTCTCTTGCTTCGGTCTCTGGAGCTTCACACGTGGGAAGTCATGCACTGAAAGATCAACTTGAATGGGATCGCCCTGTAGGATATACAGCTTCGGTCTCTCGGTTTCTTTTTGCAGTTTGCTTATCCAGTCTTTCATCTGCAGCCAATAATAACAATAGTAAATAGTTAATTATGAGTAGTGGTGGTAATTCATGGAGCATTCTGAGTTTTTAAGACACTTCACATGTTCTGGCTGCATTCAAGCAATGTACTGAGTTACCCTGGAGAGAAACGGGAGAATCCACAGTGCATCCAACAGATGATTGAGCTGACCGTGGCTGGTTCCCCCTCCCTCTTCCAGACAGCTCCCCAGTCTCCTTCACAGCAAAGCCCATCTTGTCTCCTCCTCCAATTGTTCCCAACTTTCCTTTGTTGGGGGGCAGTGGTTCTGTATTTTTTTGGTCTTAGAAAATGGTTCCCATCATGTTTGATGGTTTTGTTTTCTGTCAGTCTTTCGCTAGTGCCCAAGCGTACACTTCTGTCTTGTCAAAGCCCTTGCAAGTAAGTTTCAGTGCCAAAGGGAGCAAGGTGCCAGAGGGAACCTGCTTGGACATGGACTAGGCGAGACTGCACCCATCTGACACTGCAAGTGCCCCCTTGCACACTTGTAGAAGGCTGGCAAGAACCACCAGCACAGCTATGCACCTTTGTGGGTCTGAACGCGTTTCTCAAAGGGTGGCAGATCTGCAACCGTTGCACCAGAGTGCGACTTGGGCATTGATGCAGGGCTGCCACAGGCAGAGACGGGGCGAGTTGCGGGCTGCCACTCTTGCTGAGCATTGCTGCCCTCTGCAACCCACGACGATCTCTCTGCATCCCAGGCTTGGGTGGTGCAGGAATCCCCCATGGGCTGAGCAATCCTTAGGACAAGCAGGTCCTTATAAACCAAAGCTTTCTGAGATCTGCGGCGCATGTAGCAGCACACTGTGGGCATATGCGCATGCGACACCATCAGCTTTATTCTCCAGCCTCATAAAAGCCTTGTAACTCTCACCCTGGAGGAAATGCCAAGCAGTGCTTTGGAGCTCTGAATTTGTCTCATTGCTTAAGCACTGCCTTTGCTTTCTAATGCCCATTTAGCTGAGACAGCCAGGCATTACCTGACACTTGGAATATTTTTTCTGCAAACAGATTCCTAGACGTTGAAGCGGAAGGTACGTAAAACACAAAACTCGGTGTGTTTCTTTTTTAATTGACCTTTTGCGGGACACTCGGCACAAACTTCTGCCGAGCAACAAAATACTTCATCTGTTAACTATCACTAAGCATTTATCTCACCCCGATCTGTTTACCCAGTCTGCTAACCTGAGATAAACACCCATTTAACATGTTTTAACCTCCCATTTATTTACACACATTCAAAAGCCTAATCGGCAAAGAGGAAAGCAGGGGAGAATGAAAGCGTGTGGCTTGCCAGCAAGACTTCATGGGCTTCCTGCAACTCTTCACCACCTCCTTTATCACCCGCAAATCTTATAAACCAGAGGAATGTCAGAAGAGCCCTGTCAGATCCGCCCAAGAGCCGTCCAGTCCAGCTTTCTCGTCACCCAGCAGCCAACTAGATCCCCCCACGGGGGACCCACGAGGAGGACCAGGGCACAACTGCACCCTCCACCCAAATCTTGCCCCCCATGGAACTGGAGTGCATTGGTGCACTGCCTCTGATGCCAGAGGTAACATGCAGCCGTCAAGATAGGTAGCCAACAGGTAGCCAAGAGATGCCCACCAGTCCCTTCCCTGGTTGACCCTGTAGCTATTAGGGATGCCCTCTTCCATTTGAGCTTCTGCACTGTCCGAGGCGTGGATGGAGGTCCCTGAAACAGGAATTCCTTGGCCTTGTGTGCCGGGTTCACCGCGTGTTTCGAAGCAGCTTGCGGTTTTATGCTCGGTTAGCCATTGGAGAAACAACAGGAAGTTTAGACTGATACATGGGGGTTGAATTTCCCCTGGGAAAAGCTTGCTTGCTTCGTGTGAAGCTGTGTAGTGCTGAGTGTTATGGGTGCACCAGGGAGCATGCATCGGGCTATGCCAGGTAGACGGTAGAGCCTGGCACCCTTTCTCATGTGCAGAGGAACTTCTGTGATGCCGTCTGGACCACAGGGAAGTCGCCTTGCAGCCTCATGGCCCCAGAATGGAAGCATCACTGCTTCTTTTCAGAGTGGACTAGGCAACAACTGCATAAGGCCATAGACAACTCTAGGCTATTGAAAGCATCATTACTTTGGTTTGCGGCAGTTGCGTTGTGTTGGCTGTGTGTGTTTCCACAGTGCTGAACTTGCCAACTGAAGGAAGGGTCCTTTTGCATCAGGGCTACTGGGTAGTCTCAAAGCAAGACACGAGATCTGTAGATGCGTGCAGGAAATCTTGTCTTTAGCAGAGAAGGTGAGAGAGATCCAGTGAAGCCATCCAGAATAAAGGCTTCAGGTGACGATCTGTGTGCAGACAAGCCTTCCATTGCACAATATGCACACGGGGGAACAAAACGACCCAGGACTGAGCACATTCTAGCTTCAGGCTTTTTATTTATCGTTTTCATTTAGTTTTGACATCACCTTTCATCTAGTGTAGCAAACAGATAAGTTTGCGATGCTACACAGCCCAGAACAACATGAAAAGCTGTGACTACAGTTGTATTGACTTTATCCTGAAACACACTGACTTAAATTGTGTACCAAACAGACCTAGCTGGATACAAAATGCAAAGCACAATGCACAGAATTTTGCATACATTTTCGCATTTTGCATTCTCTACGCTGCTCTGCCTTTCCAAGAAGCCATGGCTGCACATCAGGTACATGCACTCACCTTGGTTCCTCAGGTACATGCACTCATTCTGGCCCTTGGGTCTTAATTCCTAACTGCCTGCACACTGCTGTTTGCTCAGCTGTCACAGCTAGAACCTGCTTTTTAACAGCACCTTCACTCGGGCCATTGTACAAATGACACACAGGCCTTGGTAGAGCCTCCCGATCCTGCCACGTCCATGGCAGTCCTGGGAGAGCGGCTGCTCCTTGCCCTGCCTTGGGGCCTCTGATCGCGGAGGCCGAGGAGCTGGTGAGCGAAGACCAGGGCGCAAGGCCCCTCTGCTGGCACACGGATTCTGGATGGGAAGCGGCTGGGCACGACAGCCCTGCCGGGGGAGAGAGAGAAGGTCTGCATTGTGCCTTCCGCACTATCAAATTAGGCATAGCAAGACATGGTTCTCCCACCCACCGGAGCCAAGCCCCTGCAGCTGTTGGATCATGCAGAGCGTGGCAGCTGCGGGGAAGCCGTTATCCGTCCCGTAAGGCAGTGGGGGAGGCCTGAAGCCGCGCAGCGCTGGGCTGGAGCCTCCAAGAAGCTCCGCGGCGCTCAGGCGAGGCTTGTAAAGCGGGGGGTTGTTCTGGGCCTGCCTCTTCGCCGCTGCTCATTCCGATACCGGCGTGGGCGCGATGGTCCCGTCTCTGCTGGCTTTGGAGCGCTTTGCTTGAGCCCCTGGTGGTTACGGTGCTGCTGATCACCGAGCGATTCCAGGAATGGGAGCGGCGTTTGAGCTCAGTGCCGGCATCAGAGTGAAGTGTCTCTCGCTCGCTCGCTGTCGTTGGCACCCACCTCGTTTTCCTTCTGCTAGGGCAGCTGCATCCACCTGCTGCGTCATTTTATTTGTTTGTTTGTTTTCTGCCTGGCCCAAGCTCTCCGGGAGGTTTGCAACAGCACATGGAAAATACCAATAAAAGATACATCCGATCAAAACATCATGAAAAGGTTTACAATACAAAACCAAGTTTTAAATGGATGTGTAACTTGAAGAAAATATTCAGACCAGTTTAACAGCTAGCAGGCCCCTGTGGACTCCTTGAATGCCCTCGATAAAAGGTGGTCCTTTCCTGGCACCGGAAAGATAGTAAAACGTTCTTGGTGCGGAGCTTACTGCATTAACCAGGGGCCATCACTGCCCGCCTTGCCAAGCCATTTCAGGATCTGGGAAACCCGAATCAGCGAATGGGCTGATCGTTTCTAGGCTAAGTGTGTGCCACACTTACTGATTTGAACTGACGTGCTGCTGTGATCGGTTGTGGCTGTTTTGCGCCTAGCCTGACAGAGGGTGTTTTGTGTCGCCCTTGGGCTCCACATTTTGCAAAATCCAAACTTTATTGGAGCCTGTTCATACTCTGGGCAGAAGAAAAGGAGCAGCAAATGACGTCTCAGAGGAACCCTGTCTGGCTTGCTTATTTTGCAAAGAAAGGACAAGCAGCTGTATGCACAGTTTCTTCCAAGCACAATCAATGGGTTTTACAGAGTTGGGGATTTCTTCGCCCCAAGGGATGAGTTTGGAAAAGGAGGGCTAAATAAGGAGAATCCCTGCCTGCAACCGGGCCCTGCGGAGAGCCCCCGAGAGATCCCGCTGCCCCTCTGCCCCCAGCTGTCAGAGCATGGATGCCTGGGATTATCTCTAGTGCTTTCTCTCCCGTCGTCCTTTTCTCCCCTTGTGTTCAGGTCCCCTGAGCATCAAAGCACGGTCTGTGTCCTTCAGCTTTTGTGTCTGCAGTGGTTTTCTTTTAGCACAGATCAGGAAACGAGGGCGAGCGAGGGCCGGGGGATGGAGATGATGAGCACATCGCATGGCAATGGACTCGGAGGCGGAAGAGAAACCCAGCAGTGGGTGGAATCCAGTCCTTGGTCCAGCCAGGGCTCATGAATGAGGCAAACCTTTGGAGCACTTCACCACCCCTCTATAGTCCCAAAGCAGCCCGGGATGCGTGCTTCGGATCTTACTGGGTTGTGGGATGGGTTGAAAGTAGAATGAATAAGCGGTTGCTTTGATCAGCACCGCTTGGCATTGGTTAGTTAATCACCTCATGCTTGAGTTTTTCAGGGTGGAAGCCTTTTAGGTAAGGAGGGCAAGTCTTTAAAGAGTATCAGGGACGACCAAGGATTTTCACGGGGAAAAATTGGTCCCGGGGTGTTCCTGCAGTTGGGAAGGAAAATGGAGAAAAGTGTCTTTTTCGAACAATGGGGAGAATCAGTTCTCACAATTATTAAAGTATCATGGCTGAGATGTAAAATACGTGCTTTGTCTGCATTTTGCTCAGTCAGTCAGTCACGAAGGCAAGATTTGTTAACTGATAGATAGCCTGGTGTCTTCATGACTATATGGCCCTGCTCCAGAGATAGAAGCGGAGATAGTTTTGCTGACCCAAATGGCAAAGTAGATTTGGCCTCATAAACGGCAGCCTTTGTCTCAACTTCTGCCCAGCCCAAGATACGCGAACCAACATCTCAGATCCCTGGGTGATATCAGCTGATAAGCGCCTCCTGGAATCCTCCCCTCCGCCCCAGATCCTGGGCATTTGCAGACTTTACGTGCACCTCCTGATGAAGCGCTTGCTCCACATTAAACATGCAAAGTCATCCTCCACGCATCGCAGGCCGCATTTCAAGTGGAGCATGCATTTCGCCCTTGCCCATCTATAGATACATTTTCTGATTCATTGGCATCGTTTCAGCCTCTTTCTCCTCTCCTTTTGGAGCAGACTGGAATCAGATGATTCATCAGAAATGATTAATTTTCCCTCCAAATGAGATTAGTCGCTCAAAATGGCATCATTGAGTTGAGATAAGATTCCAGGCACCAAAGTGATCCTTCTGTAAAGAGGAAGGCGGGTGCCTCAGCTTGAAAGTGGAGTCAGCACCCAAGCGAGGAGGAAGAGGGAACAGCATGCATATGCACCGCTCGAGGGGACTGCAAGAGTGGGCAGAGGAGGCGATTTTTTTCAGCACCTGCCCTGCTCAGGCCATGCCGCGGTTTGAAGGCTCTCTTTGCCAAACGCAGGCTGCTCAATGAACGGCCATGGCAAGACATGCTGTTGGGCACACAAACTTGCATGGGTCCCGGTACACGTGGATGCACAGGTGCTGGCCTGAGTGCATCAGTGCCTGCGAGCTGGGATGTGGCACCACGAGCACCGAGACGCATGTCCGATTCTGCATGCATGCCATGCAGGTCCTGCTGGGGACAGAAACGGGTGAAGAGGGATCCCAGGGAGCAGGGCTTGTCCGTCCGAGCAGAACCATGTATCCCCTTCCCTGCATTGCGGTGCTCTCAGGACAACAGGCGCTGGTTCCTGGATGCCAAGGGCGTACCCCAAAACAGTTCCTAGGATGAGAGCTATGCTTGTCTGGGGACATGTGACAGACCAGGGAAGCAGATGCTGCTCAGTTTTCCCTCCGCATCTCTAGAGTTCTTTGGTGTTGGGAGAAGACACCCACACATGCTTGCATGCACACGCATCCTTAGAAAATGCTGTCTCCATATGGATAAGGACCACGGAGCACAAGGCAAATGGGAGAGGGAGGGAGGGAGGGAGGGAGAGAGACGCCCGGATTCCGAGACTCCATTGCCTTTATCTGATTCTTGTCTTCTTGGTGGCATTGGCGTAAGCCCTGCAATTTGCTGTCAAAACAAACAGGCAGCTGATTAAAGACTGAAGAAGGTCAGCCAGTTTCATTCCCATTCAAACAGCTGGAGATCAGAAGTTCAACCAGACCAGCATCCTGTGGATAAGGGCTTGGCTTGCCAAGGGCGAATATTGAAAAGGTGTGCCATTTGATGAAACCGCCTCTGGAAGGTTCCCTTAGGATCCGATGGACCAGAGGATAAATCGGCGCAGGATCCAGGCTAGGATTTGCTGTGCCAAGGCAAACCGACGTTCCATCTGTCCTGCAAGTGGGTTGCCAGATGTCCTGGGGAAAGTTCATATCCTGGGGAAGATGGGATAGCAATCCATCTCTTTTTCTAATTGGTAGCAAAGCACAAATATAATGTTTGGAGCAATAGTTTTTAAATAATAGAAGGCAGGGCTCTGTAGCGGAGTGCAGACTTTGCTAAGACAGCAAGCTGGTCTTTGGCATGGGAAAATGGCATACTAGTCAGATCGTGTTCTCTGCCCATTGCACTTCCTGGTTAATTCCTCAAGTGAGAGTTTATGTTACCTGGATTAGATACACAGAGTTGTGGTCGGTCACTATCATGCTACAAAAAACTCACAGACGACGTGAAAGCAAGAACATGGTTCACTAACACATAGTTTATTTAAACCATGGTTATCCCATGTTTTACTGCCTTACGCATCTATGTGACAGGTGATTGGTAACTGATTTTTTCAAACCTGGGTTGTTTCTCTCTTGCCTCCATCACCAACTCTCTCCCTGTATCCCAAATGTCTTTGCAGCACTGTAATACTGGCACAAAAAGCAGCTAGGTTTTACTTTTGACATTCTTACCTTCCACCTCTGTAACCTGGCAAACATCCCATGAACAACCCACAGTTCTGGGTTCACACATAATGATAACCCATGGTTTAAACAACTCAGAGTTCACAGCCCGACAATCCATGAATTGTTCATGGTTAAGAAAGCATAGATTTGTTAGCACAGCTAAGTCTGCATATCACAATAATCCAGAATTCTTTGTTTGAGAAGCAGGTCTAAGAAGCAAGAGAAATCAGTCCTTGGCATCCATTCTTTCGACGCTAAGAACTCTGTCCTTCTGTAATCTCAGGGTTCCCAAGATACTGGTTACCCATTTTCAAAAAGTTTCAGTCTAAATATGAAAGCTAGAAACTTGCCATGTCTTTTGTCACACCCTTTTGGTATGAGACAGCACAACACAGGCAGTCTAGTTGGAACGTGAACATACACACAATTAAGGAGGACTTTCAGTGCCTCAATCTTTTGGAGCATCAACTCTTCCAAAAAAACGCATGTTTGCGGCAACGGCTTAACTTGTTTAAATCAAAGAGACAGGCCTTTGATCCACAGAGGCCTCAAATCTGGGGAAGTTTGAGCCAGATATTCTACATTTTTCATAAATGCATATGAAAATAAATGCAGCAAGACTCTGTAGGCAGATGGTGGGAAGGCGGGATAACAGAAGCGGCAGAGCAGCCAAGGCGATTCATTTGGACAGCCAGCCTGGCACACACTTGGCTTGTCCAAACACACCCAAATAGCCTTTTGCCCAAGATGCAGCAGCCGGAACAGCTGGCGCAGGCACGGTTATATGCCCCAGTTAGGAAGTGCACGGAAAGAAAACTTTGCATGATAAACATTTAGACAATGCGGCTTGCTACCCGCAGCCCTCTCGGCTTCCAAGCAAGCACCGTGCTGCTCAGAGGGCACGAGGCTGTTATGATTCCAGCGAAGGGGGAAAGACATCTGCTTTTGTTTTCCTTCACCAGCTCCTGGTCCAGCCTTCTCCATTAAGGCTAGTGGGAAAACACCACGCTGGGAAAACGTGACCAACGCACGAGACGTCTCCCCGGGATTGGAAAACAGCAGGTTACCAGGGTGCTGTCAGGCCTTCCCAGAGATGTGGACAAAGCCCGCGATTAACCCTGCCCTTGTCCTTCTCTCATCGGCACTAGCAAGCGGCACACATTGAGCTGTTCACTGCCCTTGGAGGAAAATTAATTCCATGTCTCCCTTTAACTTCTTTAGAACACGGAGGCCTTGGAAGGAACTGTGGTTCTTATACAGTTAATACTACTTGTGGGAGTTCAGAGACTCCGCTTGGAGAGGGGGCGGCAGCCCAGTGCCAAAATAAATAAATAAATAAATAAAGACGCACTTCGTTTATGCAGCACTGAGCTGATAACTCGGGAGACTAACTTGGTGTTACTTCGCTGAAATTTGTGCCAGGACTCTTGGCTCGCTAGTGATCTTACCTCTCTCACAGAGGCTCTTTGCACAGAATTAATTATTCCGGTTTTCCAGGGTGAAGTCAGGCTGGAACTACATGAAAGATTTCAAAGTATGGCTATGTGGACGGTGCCGTATGGGGCTGAGTCACAAGCTGGGATTTCATGGTGGCAGGTGGGTGTCTTCCTGGAGGTATTTGTCATGCGCCCACGATTCTTTCCTTGCCATGGTCAAACAGTTCCTTAGATGTGCCAAGATCCTCCAGTTTTGCTTCTGCTCCTTTAAGAACCCTTCCCTGATTTTAATTTTTTAATTTTTACTTTTTTTTAGAGAGAAGGGTAAATGGGGTACTATTTCTGAAAGCAACATTGCTTCTCGTCTCTTTGTGGAACTCCACAATTCCCAGCCCAGCTAAACCTAGCAATGACGGGACGGGACAGGACGGGACAGGTTCTTTGTGCAAAAGCTCAGATCTCAGTTTTGCCACAAACCCAGGCACAGGGATGGAATTGGCATCCCGCAGAAAAGGCCCCGGTGGAGTCAGGCATTCCTCGCCGCTGTTCTGTTCTTGGCAAAGTGCTAGCCAGCCTAGCTTCCACATGGTCCTCCAGGGCAGAAGGTGCAGTCATACTGATAGCTTATAGCTTGGTGTCGGAACACCTGGTGAGCTAAAGTGCCATCATTTTAGGACGGGCGTGTGTGGCGTGATGGCAGAACTGCAGATTAATGCTTATTCCAGGAGCAGCGAGAAAAGCGGTGGGCCGGAGCAGGGCCCACTTGTTCAGGGCTCCAGGTTCCCGTCTCGACCCCTAGACAGGGAAGTTCACCAGCAGAGAAGGAACCCTCTGCTCAGGCGTTCCCTGGCTTTTCAAATGTTCGAAAGAAAAGTGGAGCTAAATCTGCAAACCAGTCCGTGTGTGAGGCCACGGTCCCCTCCTCTCCCCTTCCTCTTTCAAGCATTATTTGTAGATTATTAACCATGGCTTCATGTTTATACAGCGTGGAGGTCTGTGGGGGGCACTGAGCCAGCAGTGACTAAAGAGAGGAGGAAGGAAAACATGAGTTGAAGAGGAAAAGCTGAGCTGAAAATACAGCGGGTTGGGTGAGAACTGGCCTGTTGTCACCCTTAAAAGGCTCCCGTGCTCCCCAGCAGCACAGGAAGGGGGCTGACTCACCGTCATCCCCCCACCTGCCCCTTCTCTCTTTGAAGCGGAGAGAACAATCCGCGCTCTGTCTCAACCCCTGAGACCCATTCCAGGTGGGGAACTTGGGAATCAGGCTCCTCTCCAAGTGTTTCCAGAGAAGGAGGAATTAGGGAGGGTGCAGAGTTATATAAACTGACGGAGGGCGAAAGAACGCCGTGCAGCTGTTACGTCGCGGCGAGTCCTGCTGATTCTACGAGGGATCTGGCGGATGCAGGCCCCTTTCCAGATCATTCCAGGGCTAAACGTGCATGATCAAGTACAGCGGTCCGACCCCTATAAGGGCGGGGTGGTCACCTATGGATGGCCACAAAAGAAGAGGAACAAGACCTGTGTTGAATTTGGACATGCTAATGTATAGGCCTAGATGCAAATAATTATAATTTAAATGGAAATACAGGCCATGGGAGGCAGTGACCTGGCGGTGAACAGGGCCTCGCTCAATTTCCTATCCAGCTGCGTTAGGGCTTTTCCTCTGGAAGGTTTGCTATTGTTAAGCCGGACTTGGACTTGCCAGCCCTTCCAGTAGAGGACCGTCCTCTGTAAAAGAGGATGCCCAGCCTCTCTGAGTGATGAGGGGGATCCACAACCAGGGCAGATTCTGGCTCAGACGTCCAGTGCAGATTGGGGGCAATGCTAAAGGCACCTGGGAGGGGACAGGAAAGGGCTGCCGTGGGCACAGGAGAATTGCACTTTGCCCCATCGGCCTCTGCCTCCCTCCAGCCACCCGAACACACTTTACCCTCTCCGAGGTCAAGTCCCCGACCCCGGAGGGGCAGCTGCTGCAGCTCTTTCCACAAGGGCTGTGCAGGGCAGAGAGGTGGGCATGGATGCCCATGTTTCCAGCCTCGGATCCAGAATCCGGAGTGCCCGATGCACAGACATGCTCCCAGCAATGTCTAGGCGACAAGGGCTTGCTCCCCGGAGGTCTCCCGCCTGAAGTCTCCCCTCTTCCGAAATCCAGAACCAAAGCAGATGCTGCGGTGGGCAGTGGTGTCCGTGGGAAGGGCAACCGCCCAGCTCTGTCCGGGTCTGGGCCAGCCTCACCAAGAGCCAGGATGTAGGCAGGAGGTACGGTCAGCGTCCTCTTTCAGCCCTGCCAAAGTAATGGCAGGAGGCAGAAGGGTACGGGGACGTCCGACAGGCAGCAAGAGGCATCCCGATAAGCCGTTCTGGGAAGCTATGGGCTTTAGCACCCCTCCCCTCGGAAATCCTGCTAGCAGGCCTTCTTCCCTGGTGCCCTTCCGAAGCATTCAAAGCATTCCGCTTATCACGGCTCGACGGCTTCCAAGCAGCTCGCTCAAGTTGGCCCGTCTTCTCAGCCCATGCAGAGCAGAACCGGAGTCTGCGTCAGAGCCGTGCCTGGCCGGAGGCCACCGGTTCACGGCTCAGGGCAGACGCTCGCGCACTGCCTCCTGACGCCCACCACACATGCGTGGCGATGCTGCAAGGCGCTGAGCAGGCTTGCTTGCACACGCCAAGCCCTGTTCCTGGCCTTCCCGCAGGGAGAGCCGGGCAGTGACATGGTGGTGGTTCTTCACAACAGCCCGGTGAGGTGGGTGCTGGCCCACCCAGTCGCCAAGTGGACATCTGGACTGCATCTCCCCAGGAGCAGTCTGGCACTCCAGCCCCCGAAGCGACACCGTCTCAGAGCCAAGGGGTGCTAGACGACTACCGATTCCATTTATTTATGGCAAACGATATCCCTCCGCATCCTGGAGCGGTGGACAATAGAAAGATAAACCAGAATAAAGCAGTATCTTAACAATGGGACAGCAGGAAGGGTCAAGGAAGACTTCCTGCAGCAGAGATGTCTGGCGGAGGCGCTGAACACAATCCCTGCTGGACCGCCATGGTGGGAGACGCACGAAACCGGAGGTGCCACGTTGAGGGTGTCTCTCTGGAGGCTTCGTTGGACCACTGGGCCACGCGGGGCCCCCGGGACATGCCTGCCATTGCTGGGCAGGTGTCTCTCAAGCATCCCTGCCCCAAGTCGTTCAGGGCTTTTGATGCTGGTACCCAAACCCGAAGCCTCACCCAGCGGCGACTTGGCAGCCGGCACCATGTGAAAACCGGCTGACCTGACACACCCACCCGGTGGCCTCCGGTCAGGCGATCTGACTCGCTTGATTAGGTTCTGCTCCATCCCATAATGAGCTCCAAGCGATGCGTGATGCCTCTGGGAAAGCGGCACCCTCTTGCTGGGTCTCCCGGCTACCGCACGTACCCACTGGAGTTTCCCGAGCAGCCGGCAGCATCTGTCCACACAGAAGTCCCGCTCTTCGTTTGCTCCTCCTGGTTAAACAGCGACTGGCAAAGCCGGCCCCCCTCTGCTCACGGGAGGAGGGGGCGAAGCCGGGGGAGACGAGAGGGACCGGCCGGTTTGCAAGCGGCCTGGGCTGTGCTTGGCCCTGTTTCTCTGTTGGAAAGGCCTGGGCTGGGAGCCATTCTCCTCCCACAGCCCCTGCCCCGATCACTGGGCTCAGGTCGTGGCTACCTGGTGGAGAAAGAAATGAACTTTGCACGTGCTCAGGGGCTCACATTTGTGAGCCTTCTCTTCACAGGGGCAGCTGCTGAGCCTGATCATTTAAAGTGGGTCCTGGAGCAACCCATGCTGCCACGGAGGACTGAGGATGCCAGAGGGAATGCAGCCGAGGGGCCTTGAACGTGATTCTAAAACAGGGCCAAAGCCATGCCAAAGATCCTGGGAAAGGGTCTAACGCTGCTCAGCAGAGCACTCTGCCGTCAGCCCGCAGGCCCATTGCACATCCCGGGGCAGCTGCGGCAGATGCGGACTGTGTGCAACTGACTTCTGTTCTGCACGAGAATCTGGAGGCCCGTGCACTGAAACACAGTTCCGAAACCATGATTCGAGCTGGAGGAGCTTGCAGGGAAATCCACTCTGTCTCTGCCACGCTCTGCAGGATTCGGGGAACCGACAACTGAATTTGCTCTGGTCAGACAATGGGGAGTGAGCGACATTCGGCTGCAAGGGCAGAGGACTGAGCCCCTGCAGGAAATGGGAGGCTCTTTGTGGGATGGGGGTCAGCAAGAGGGAGCCCCGAGGCCTTGATTTCTAAGCTTCCTTTTTCCTCGGGGAGAGGGGGATGGAAAAACCCGCGCCATTCATGTTGCCCTTTAGCGCGTGCATGGGCAAAGAGCCTCCATTGTCCCGAAGCCAGGAGGAGCAGGCGCTGGCCAAGCGAGCACGGCAGGCGGGGAGGGTGGTGGAGGAGGGCAAACCAAACCCACAGTCCAGAGAGCAGCTGCTCAGCTGCCTTCCTGTGCTAATGAACTAATTAATCACCATAAACAGGGCTGGTGATCCACTCCATCCTAAGGACGCGGGCCAGCTGGGGGGGTAAACAAGGGGGGGCGGGGGCGGGTTGCACACAGAGGCGATTCATCTCCGCATGGGGAAACCCCCTGGACCTGATGGAGCTGGGCTGATACGCCAGCGTCAGTCGGCTTGCTATCCGAGGCCGATCTCCCACGGGGAGCGCCTATCGCACAGACAGGATCCAGCCCCGGGTTCGAGTGTGTGAGCCCCTGGGTGGCCCCCATCCCTCCCACGAAGCTGCTTCCTCACCGCCGTGCTCACAAGCCCTTTGCCCTTTGCGTGCAGGACAACCCAAGCAGCGCCGATCAAGGCTCAGTCCCCATGTTGTTTCTGGATGGAGGCCCTTCTGGGCACCAGGTTCATTGGCTTAGGAGCATCCCCCCAACGAGCATGATCAGAAAAGAGTTCTTTCTTGTGGAGCTGAAGAGCTGAAGTTGCCCTCTCTGGACATAGCTTCTGAAGAAGGAATCGGAAGCGAGTGGCTCATTGCTTTTATCTGGACCACTTTCAAATGTATGTTGCATGCTGGCAATAGGTTCTCTTCTTGGCGGGCAGGCGGGCAGGTCCTCGCCACACTCCAAAGATGGTGGTTGGTTGACCTGCCAGAGAGACATCTCTGACTTATACTGACCCTAAGAACGGATACCCTCCAAAACACCCTGCCCTTGGTAGCCCTGCGCAAGGCTCTATCTTCGGTTGTTGATCCATCTCGTCGTTGGTCTTCCTCTTCCTCTTAGCATTGTTGCCTTTTCCAGTGAATTTTCCCTTCTCATGTTATGCCTGAAGTGTGTCAGTTTCAGTTCCACACATTTTGCTCTCAGGGAATATTCTGGCTCAACCCACTTCTTCATCTTTTGCAAGCAGATTCACAAAGCTCT